>JAOPJG010000283.1:0-30361 GCA_027478255.1 Dispira simplex | reverse complement strand
AGTTGGTAGCCCTTTTAAAGAATAAAACAGTTTCAAAAGACTGGTTGTTCAAACATTCTTTAGAGGTGGTTTTACCATAAGCATTCTAAAAGTAGAATCTATGTGGGGATTATCACTAACCTCTCAGCAAACTGACTTTATGTGTTTGTGGAAGTGGACTCTATTTACTGTGGCATGACATTTCCAATTGCATTTTATCCCTGCTTATTAATCATGATGGTCAATGGTAAAACTCTATGTATTTGATTGAGGTCAATTCTCACCAGTCCCCTTGCTGTGCTCTGTCTTCCACACTATGTGGAACCTGGACTTCCACTGCATCCTGATAAATCCTGCTACCACACTATGGGCCAGATTGCTAATAGTATAGTGAAAATGAAATGGGTGCACATAGAACATGAGTTTATACTGGAAATAGATGTAGTACTCACTATGATGGCCCAACTGTTGGATTTAGGCAGCAAGGTCCACCTGAAGAAAGGAGTCATGATAAGAAATACAACAGCATGCTGATATTTTCCATTGAGAAAAAAATCAATACTTGCTGACTTTACCAGGACTTTGCTGATGGGGACATCAGTGTAATACAGCCTCGTACTTTGAACACATGGTGAGCATTATTCGCCTTCAAAGGACCCAGGTTGCTTCGACTCTAACAATAGCCAAATAATAAGCGTGCTAATGGTGGTACATTTGGCCATTAATATAACTCCTACGGTTTGCTTTTTTATGCCCAATAGGTTTCCTGTTCGTATCTTCATCACCGTTTAAAAAATCTGAAAATATTTTTAGTACTAACTAGAGCATGAGTTAGTAGGAAAAAAAAGGTAAGGACACAGCGCTACAAGGGGCGCTAAACTAAAATAGTAGCACTCGTAAATGTAGGGAATCGGTAGTTTTATCAATAGTGCCTACTCTCAGGTAGGGAGGTAGAGAGATCACTACCGATCCTGAAAAGTTGATATCCACAACGCCATACCGACATGGAAAAGAAAAGAAGGTAAATAAATAAACAATGAGGCAGTGATGTCACATAAATTCCAAACCACTTGTTTTTTTACACAAGGAGTAGCATCGAGAGACCCACAACCCCCAGCGAAAGCCCTTGGTAAACGCGGACAGAAGCGGCAGTTCCGGTAGTGCTATGCGACTGCGAGGAGTTAGAGTTGATTACTTTGAGAGTGGGCGCAGGGTATTCCAAAGCAGCATCCGCATTGTCTGACCATTCCACCCACGAAGTCATGCCATCTTGGCAGACCTGGATTATAGGGAAGTAGTAGACACCTTCAGTAGCGGGAGTAGTCAAGGTGAGTTGAAAATCGTAGTAGGCGTTCTTTGGTAGCTCACCCCCGTGCCACGACACCGTATCCACAGTTTCCGTATCGGCAGTAGCTCGACGGTGGTGGTGACCTCCCGCGGCGCTATCCGTGGGTAGCGCCTGAACACCAGGAGGGTCAGTAAAGTTACTGAAGCCAGGATTCACGACCGTGGCGGACAGCGGCCGGGTGGTGGTGGTAATGTCGAAACCAGACGCGTAGTTCACGCTTACCTTGGTGAACCCTACCGGGATCTGGACTGTCACATTGGTAGTGGGACCGTCGGCACAGGCATGGGGCACACGGAGTGCTATATTACCACTCATATTGTAAGCCACTGTGTCAGGCTTGATGGACACGTGGCCCGAGGTGGTCCAGATCGAACCGAAAAGTAGGGTTAACCAAGCAGCGTTGTTAGCAAACATATTAACAGCCTTAAAAAAGAGAAAGAAACTTGGTTTACGGAAAAGACGTGTGTATATTAACAGATAGAGTAGGAAAGTTAACCCGGCTATATAATAAGAGTAGCACAGAAAAAAAATATGTATATTGAACGATAGAGATAGCGTGTAATCACCAGAAAAGACACTGGGTAACAATATGGATTACCAAAAGCGGGTACAATTGACAATGAAAGTAAAAAGGTACAATGGTAAACAATAACAAAGTGTGCAAAGGAGTGAGCGCAAAGGTTTAACGTGTCGAACTGAGTGGAAGGAGTAGGCATTTTATAGGACGAAGTCGACTTCTTCAACAGAAGGGTAGTAGAATGTTCCTCGCCCTAATCCCACTGGTCGGTCTATTCCCCCTCACTGTCGCCCTATCCAATAGAATCCGTTTATAACTACACGCACTGTCAACTCACAAGTGTTCTATTCCTTTTTCCACCCCTACAAAGGAAGGATCGGCCATAGGGATTGGGGAAAGATCTGCATGGTTGATTGTTCCTAGCTGTTCCACCGTTGGTTATCATGATACTGGTCCTATTATTAAAGTAAATTCTTTTTACCCATCACAGTCCTTTGTGAATTTTATTACCCCTTCCCCCATTAACCATACCATTTACGATGAACCGTTTATATGCCATTTAAAAGCTATACTGTCTTTATTTAATTATTCAAAAAAATATGGTTTTCGTTCCTGTTATCCAATAGATATTAGTCAGACCAAAATTCTGGCGAATAGTTACTTGTTTGGATAAAAGAATCTCAAAGCAATAAAGAAAATCCCGACTCCGTTGAGCAGAGCCTTTACTAAACTCCTCTTGCGCCGGTCGAATTTCTACATGTCTTATACACTCTTTCTTCTTTTATCCATCACCACAACGTCCGTATTTATCTTAATTTTTCATATCCGTCCATAAATCCATTGGTTATAACCGGAACAAATGTAAAAAAAATACTGTTGTCACCGGACAATGAATGTAAGGAATACCTGATGATTCTGTATCTCCCACCTTACATTCACCGATGAGAAAATGGTTCAGGTGTGGAAGCAAAGAATTGGTGACGAGCGTTCCCATGCTTTCCATCCCATTTCCTTTTTTATCGAGTACAGGACTATCAAAATATGGCGTTCAATCAATCATAACCCTCGCTCTTCCGAAAACTTAAACCTAGTGTGGCGGAGGTTCTATACGGTTGATCCCCTCTATGGTTTTCCATTGTTGCCAAGGATTCTCTTGTGTTTCACAAAAAATAAATGTAGAGATACATCGCGTAGTTTATAACAAGAAAAGCCTTGTGCGAATTATAAAGAATATTAGAACGACAAAAAGGTACTACTTGCAGAACCCAACATTGTCAATAGAAGCACAGGAAAGAAAAAAAAGTGCAAATCACCCATAGAACCAATCACTCAAATAACAAGAATGATGCGACAAGAGTGAAACAACAATAGAAAAGTGGAGTAGTGTATTACATGGAGTAAAAATGGGTGTGGAAGGGGACGATGAAAAGCTTGCTGACAAAATCGGAAATCTGCGCAATTCCCAGTAAAAAGGATATGTTCAAAAAAAAAAAAAAACCTCGACAAGAATTCCTGTCGACGCGATCCCAACCCCTCCTCACAAGACCTTTGGCAAGAAAGGTAGACAAAGTTTTTGTTTTTTAAACGAAGAGGTGGACTTCCTCAGTGCCAACTTGGCCAACTCATCACTTACCAGAATCCTATAGAGACGATAATGGAAATAGAATAGAAAAAAGAACACAGTACTGTTGGAACAAGAGTGATAAATTCCTCCAATAATTCTACTTCTTCCCACACCTAACAGTACCTGCAGTACACTTTACGAGTATCGCTTCACGGCTTGTTCGTTAGTGATCCTCGTCGGTCCGATGTTTTGCCTCCCTTTCCATTGCCATTATCTTTCCCATATCCTTCATTATTACCAGTTGGGTAATGGTCGTGGGAAGGCGGTGGTGGATGTGAGTACAATCCTGAAGCACCAAAGGAAAAAAGTGGTGGCTGGGTAGGATTAGTATTGGCCCCTAAACCCGGCATGGTGGGGTGCGGATGGGGATGTCCGTATGGGTTACCACCCATCAAAGCATGGTGAGTAGAGGGACCCACGTTGATACCGGTCATGGTGACGCTGGGTGGCATTCCTGGGTTCCTTCGGGGAGGGGGAACACCCGTAATCCCCCGATTGGCACCATTTCCTCCGGAGTGGCCTGGGGGATGAGCCGTCGGATGAGAATAACCACCCGAGTTGGCCATATAACCACTCACGGCCGGTTGTTGTCCTCCTGGGGCGAACCCATCGCCGTGAGGTGCATGGTGTACCGAAGGATGGTGATGAGAGTGATGAGGATTACTATTATTATTATTATTACCCGTTCCCTCCGCTGGCACTTCCATCGTAAACAACGGGACAGTGTTACCCCCACCCACATTCATACGATTTGCGTGAGGCATGACCTGGTGGGCGTGCGGTGGAAATTGAGGACCCCCCGCCGTCGCCACCGGTGCTCGTCCCATGGCACCGGAATTGACTATCCTTCCGCTATTTGGATAAACGAACCCCGCGCTGACTGGACCGTTGCCAACAAAACTCGGCCCATTTGCCGTGGTCGGGTGAGCTCCCGCTATATTAGCCGTGACCGGACTTGCGTCCATCGTGAAGCCAGATTTACCATCTTGACAAGTAGGAATCTCCAGTGGAGGCGGCCGTCGCGCCAGTCCCGGATGGTAACTCGATCCCTCAGCGGATGAGCCACCGGGTGCCTTGGATGGTATGGCCGGTAGCCCCTTGTACCGACGTCCAGGTTCAACGTGGCCTGTAATCCATTCATGTTGAACGGCCTGTTCGGGAGTCATACGGTGTTTAGGATCCCATTCCAAACACCGGTATAAGAAATCCAAAAATGTCTTATCATTAGTTTTCAGCACCGATGCCAAGTGTTTGGCCCCTGGGCGTCGTTTCTTACCCTTAGAATTGACAAACGGACGGGGCTGACCGGTCGAATCGAAAAATTCACTTCGACGGGACGCCTGCTCCACCAGGTAACCCGGCGGTATACCCAGTACTTCCATGATGCATGACAATTGATCATGTTCGTTTTCTCCCGGGAATAACGGGTAGCCGGTATGAAGTTCGGCCAGAATACAGCCAAAACTCCATATATCGATGCCCATACCGTAGGACATACCCATAATCACTTCAGGCGACCGATAAAATCGACTTTGAATATAGGTGTAGATACGTTCATTTTCGAAACAACTGCTCCCAAAGTCAATGACTTTGATACCGGTTTGGTTAGGCCGTATCAGGAGGATATTCTCCGGTTTCAAATCGCAGTGAATCACCTTGTGACGATGGAGAAGCACTAAGGCCTGCAAAAGTTGCACGGCAAACTGATGGATCAACCCTAACGAGCACCCTTGGAAACTGTTGGCCTTGATATACTCGTACAGATTCATCGAGAGCAGTTCTGTCACGATGCACAAATGGCTACGGAATACAAACTGCTCCAGAATGTGGATTACATGGTGGGTTCCATCTGCATCCCACCGCCGTAACATTTCCAGTAGTTTAATTTCGATTTGGGCTTGACAATGGAACCGTTTCTTATTCCGGATAATCTTCACCGCGACCTGTTTACCCAACTTGTGATCGTGCACGCGGAGCACCTGTCCAAAGGAACCCTTGCCTAGGGTTTCTAATATTTCGTATCGGTAGAGTAAATGATCATGCGGCAACACAATGTAATCGCCCCGGTCGTCGTCGTACCCTTGGTTGTACAGTACCTGGCCCTTGGGAGATTGTCGTTTACGGGCGTTTTGGCCAAAGTAGTAAATGCTGGGGTACTCCATAATTTCTTGCCGCTCCAAGTTAGTTAATTGCCGGCCGTGCATCTTGAGTACCACCTGTGACGTCAGTGGAGGCACCGCCGCGGTGGTGCGGTCGCGGACGGAGGCCGACTCGCCCGAGAGGGCCAGTCCAGTGGTTCCCCGTCCGATCCCAGCGGGTTGAAATTGGAAAGTAGACCCCGCCGACGGGTGATGTTGGTGTACTTTGCTGGTAATCATCGTTTTACCTGAGTGATTAACCGGTGCTGCCACCAAGGGTCGAGTGGTCTTGGTACCACCACTATCCACCAACGCAGAACTGGTAGTCGTCACTGCCGGACGTTGATTACCTCCTTGATGGTGATACGCGGTCCCCGTTTTTGTGTTTGACGTCGTGGCACCGGTTACCGGCTTTTTCTCCTCAGTCGCTGGGAAACGTTTAGCATTGTAATGGGTCTCTTCGTGTGGCAATCGACGGGTCGGTATCGGAGGTCGTTTAGATTTAGGTCTACCGTCCAGTGTCAAGTGGCCGACATTCGTACTCAAGGTTCGAACGGCGCCCTCTGGGTTGTTCAGTCTTCTGGCCCCATTGGGTGCGGTTGTCATGGCCAGCTTGACCTGAGAGGTGATGGTTTTACCACCGTCGTTTAAATTTGATCCAGTGTCTTCCCCAGATGGGGTATTGGCTGCAGAAGAAGAGGTAGTAGCTGTGGTGAGACCCGGAGAATCTGAAGCTGATGGTGACGTATCCGGTGAATTTACCGCCAACGCTTTGGCCAGGTTTTGAGCCAGGCCACGTGAAGGCCGACGTCCCATCGTTTGCGACCGAGTGGATTCGGAAGCCCGCCGTACGGAAGCCCCACTGTTCGCCAAAGAACCAGGACCCACCGGGAGTCCGTAATGACGTGAACCCCGCCGTGGACCCCGGTTGGTCGTAGCACCATTCCCCGTGGCTGTGGACAGTGCATGTTGCACTTTGGAATTGGCGGTAGCGGCCGTCGTGGGCGGTGGTTTGGACAAGGCCCGGGGCCGGAGTTCCCCTTTGGAAGGCAGCCGGCTGGCGAGTGATGGATGCGGGGTCGGTTTTTCTGGGGGCGGTACGTCCATGTCAATGGTAGTATGTGACTGGGAAGAGGATGCTGAGCCCATTACGGGAGTGATAGTGACTTTGGCGGTTGGACCGGACATGGTAGAGGCCTTTTGGATAGGATCATCATGTACCGTGATTTCCACATCGGCTAGCGAGTTCCGGGTTCGGCGTTGGGCCAATGGAGACGATGTAACGGGTTTGGTGGTTAACATGGGACGTTCACTCGTGGGCAACGTCGTTTTACGCCGTGCGGTTTGTACCCTGGGGGATTCTCCAGGACTCGGACTAGCCACTAGAGCAGCTTTCCCGGAAATAGGTAAAGCGTTGGTACCCGTGTCCACCTTGTACGTAACATTCTTGGATTTCTGGGATCTACTCCCCACCGGAGTCTGCGGTTGCCCCGATAGCTTGTTAGCGTAATAGCTCCGGTGTTGTTCACCTCCGGGACTCCACTCCATCTCTTGATCTTGGCTGGTAATCCCTTTGTGGCGGGAATTATACCGCGACACACGCTGTGGTCCGGAGGGGGGACCCGAAGACGGTGTCGAAGCGGGTGATGACTGGTCTGAGGAAATATCCACCGTCACGGCATGGGCATCATGATAATCTTCGGGGTCCGAATCTGACATGGTCGTTCCGAGTCCGGTATCACGGGTCCGGTTTTTGGAAGGGGTAGTAGAAGAGCGTGGTGAAGCACGGTGGGCCAACCAGGCCTTGTTGACCACCAATGGGTTAGTGGTTGGGTGCCGTTGGCCACTAGTCCCCTTGGGGGTCCGGGAAGGTTCTTTGGTGGCCAGTAGACAATTAAGGGATGAATCTCCCGGCTTCCCGGGAGATTTAGCCGCGGTTACAGCGGATCCTGTCGTATTTTCGTAGGTGATCCGGTAGGGAGAAGTTGTGCTTGCGCTCACCTTGGTAGCTTCAGATGTATCCCCACCGCCGACACGCATTGAAGTGGGCTTATTATCTGAAGAGGTCAGATTAAGAGCCGCCCGGGCGGTCCGAATTTTGCTGGCTGGTGGGGCAGTCGAAGATTCGGAATCACTATTTGTCGCCAACGATTTGAGCAACTGGGAATATTCCCCACTACGAGGTCGCACGGTTGCAGACCGTCGGGTACCCAACCGAGTGGGCAGTCCGTTATTGCCATTACCATTGCCTCCGAGTGACGAAGCCATTGGGCCACTTTGGTTTACTCGAGGACGGGAGTTGGGGATAGGGATCTGGGAACCCTGTAAACTAGAACGACGGTCGTCGTGTGCTGATATGACGGGACCGTCCCTGCGTATACCACCGTTTTTAAGAATGGATTTGATATCAGAACTCGCCCGGCCCAACGTACGATGAAGTGTTTCCCGTAGGACAGTGGGAGGTGAAGTTGTCTGTTTGGCGGAAGATGCAGATGGCGTTGGTAGAATTTGTCCCCTGGTCCCTTGCACTCTAGGTAATCCCGAAGAGCACGGAGTTAAGATGGTGGCCGATAAGGGTTCCCGGGAATCGCTACCTACCGTAGTATTACGTAGTAACTTGGTGGTCAGCGTTGGAGCCACACTCTGCCGACGGGGTCGGTTTAGATAACCCAATGCCTGGGATTCTCTCGCAGAAAGAGATCCTGGGTGATCTTCCAAGGTCTCACGGAGTGCGTCGTGCACACGAGACCGGGAGGGTCCTGGTCCGGCCCGATTGGCAGTGGGGGAAGGACGTCGTAGTGTAGTAGGAAGTGCTGAATAACGTCGACCGGTTACGCGGGCGGGGATATTGGAACCCTTGTCATATGAAGGCAGTGCACTGCTCATAGTGTCGTCCACACACGAGTCAGCCGAGGGAGAAAGAGTAGTCGTACGGTGTGGAGAGGTTAGAATAGTGGTGTTTTGGGACTTTGTAGTGGCGGAGCCCGAAGGGGGAGTGGTCTGATCAGCCAACGAACTCCCAGAAAGAATAGTCGGAGCTAGAGCCAAGGTCGAACCCCGGTGAGTAGAAAGGGGCTTGGCTTCCTCGAGCCGCGCAGAGGGTGGAAAGCCGGGGCGCTGACCAAGCCCTGACGGTGTAGATGAGCCAACGGGCCCAGAGGGAGGACGTAAGGTCGGAGGCAAACGTAAAAGGGATGAACACACCGGCGAAGAAGGGGAAAGCAGACTGGCACACTCAAAGGGGTGGGTCTTACGTATAGTCGTAGCCGTAGCGATGGGAGGTGGCGGAAGAACAATGAACTGAGCAGAAGATGGGGTAACGGGAGTAACCAAAGGATTGGGCTCGAAAACAACTACGTCGCGGCGGATCGATAAGGAAGGTAGGCCAGCCGGTTTCATACTCGTGTTGCACACATTATCTGCCACCAATACCACAATGACAATAATAATATAGTAATATTAAAAGGTGGCAATAAATAGGGAGCACAGGAACAACAGCAGCAAGGTTGATAGATGAGCTTATGAAAACACTCTTTGAATGAACTGCCGTACAAAAAAATGGGTAGAACAAGGCCAAAGCAAGGACAACCCGCCGCACCAGGAGGGGTTTGACACAACACAACCAAAGTGGGAAGGAACAATAAAAGGGTCCTGTAAATAGTAAACGTACCTTCCAAAGTGAGGAAAAGAAATGATAATTTCAGCCTCCGACGTATTGCTCGTTTTCCCCCCGCTTAAAAACCGTCACTCGCTTTCTTAGTTGGCTTTTCTATGGTCTACAGCAGCCCTTCCATTATCATTAGGGTCCGTATTGGAGTTTTGTTAGCAACATTTGGTGGAAAGCAACAGCAACAATAAACTAGGCACCCTTTGTCACCCAAAAAATATCAAAATGGCTGGTTAATCAAAAAAAGTATCATTATATTTATGTGTTCAGCTTTGATCTGTGCTACCTACTTGTTCCCTTTGCTCTACCACTCTGACTGTCCCTCTATTCCGCTATTTAGCATGTACATTCCCCTGCCAACCAGTTGAATACCCGCCACACGATTAGTCATGAGCAATGTACCCACTTACAGCATTGTCAGTCTAACGAGCTATCTGCAAAAACGCTGCGGTTCACCAAAGCACAAACTGTCGCCCTCTGCGCCTGTAAGCCTGGACACTAAGCTACTTGATTTTCGACCCATTCGTGATTACAAGCAATACCATCTGTATCCTTCCGTCAACTTCCCTGACCCCAGCTTTGACTCACAACGACTCTTTGAACTGCCTGCCAAAACGGTCTCTTTGGACGTGTTGGTCCCTAAAGATCCCCTTGGTCAGCCATATTTGACCCCTGCCCTGCTACTCTATGACAAGGGATGGCTAGTAGATCATATCGTGTTCGTTCAGGATTCTTGTGTCCCACCCGATAGCACTCTAGAAGATGTCGCTGCGGTGAAGCCCATGGAGAGTGATCCCGGTTGGTCATTAGCTCAAAAATTAGGTGTATTGGCTCACGACGGTTATCTATGTAACGGTGTTCTAGATGAAGGGCACCATGTCCTTTTTGACCCATGTCCATCACTACGCCGCTCCATTGCCCAGATCGAAGCCGCCCTTAAGCAAATCAAGGGCGACAAAGACCGGACGGTATGTGATCTCGGCTGTGGCAGTGGACGAGATCTGGTATGGTTATGCACCCGTCACTGGCGTCGATCCAATGTGGAACCAGCCTCTTCTCTGTCTGATTCGAAATCCAGCCGTCTCCAGTGGTACGGACTGGGCGTGGACGCAGTCCTGAGTGGATTACGTCGTGTACGCCAGTTGACAGTCCAACTGAACTCAAGCGATAGCGTCACGCTGTGCCACGGCAAATTCCACCATGATGGACCACTTCGTCTAAAATCACCTCTGGATCACCCCGATTTGGCCAATCCTTTGGTTTCTCCCCTTTCTACGTCCCTTAGGACGGAACTGTCGACTCTACCTGCCCTTGGTGCCGAACCCATAGTAACCCTCCAAGGCCCATTTGACCTAGTTTTAGCTATTCGGTTTCTCCATCGACCACTGTTCTCCCAAGGCCAAGTTAATCGTTGGGTAGCCCCTGGAGGATTTGTGCTCTGCAGTACATTTGTCGAAACACCCGAACATCCTAATGAACACCCACAAGGTCCCAAACATCGCTTACAACCAGGTGAATTGGCTACATGGTTCAGTCCCGCCCAAGGGTACGAAATATGGTACGATGCAATCGAGTGCATTGAGGATGGTCGCCACGTCAACTCATTTTTGGCTCGGAAGAAGCTCACCTCCTCCAGTTTTCCTTCATGACACTACAGTTGTAGTATATTTACTTCAAACCAGCACAGGTATATATATATATATGTGTGTGTGTGATTGTTTCATTCTCATATAATAAAATAAATTTACTGCAATGGAATACCATAGTTTGACAATCCCATCCATCAACTCGTAACAGGGGATTTAATCTTTCGTTACAAATTTCTACCGATTTAACAAAATACATATTCACTTTAAATCATCCAGACCCTGAAGTCAGATACAGAATATTTAGCAATATATCTTATACATCGTTATCTAAACTCCCATAATCACAGCCCGGACCAAATACAGTGAAAGCCGGTGTTCCTCTATGGACACTGTCAGCCACCCTTGTCTAATTGTGTTATTGTTGCATATACGTGTATCCTGCCAGTAACCATATTTCGGTTAGCCAATTCTGATAATTTATAGCAAGTGAATGATGCACATCTGCCAGGGTACCAATAATATGCATGACTCACCACCCTTTTCTCATTCCACGACAAAAGTGCAGTTGGCGGATGACCATATAGCAGGACAGATAGCGTAATGCAAGAGCAGGGACTTCATACTAGCTTGTCACTACCTTAGCAAAAACTTGATTACTCGGTGATTATGGGGAAAGATTGAATAGACCATTGGCCCCGGTGGTCGTAATGGTAAAAAAGCATACTCTCCAATTTGAGTACCACATTGTCTACACATGTCACTTGTCCTAAATTGAAGCACCACCCTTCCCTCAGGAGCACCATCCAGGGGGGCAGCTGCACACCTATGCAAAGGGAATGGGCACTAAGCATGGGCCATTGTCATTATCAAGACCTGGAAATCAGCCCAGTGCTGTATCTTACAGGTCATTGGTTCCTTTATGAACACATGGATAAAGATATAATCCTTTACATAGAACACGCTCAGGTTATTATTATATAAATAGGCATTAACATAATTCCATCCAAGCATCTATCATGATCATACCTTTCTAGTGGAGCAGGTGACATCGTCTATTAACACTTAAAACATGACATACCATGTTCCTATGGCCGAAAAAAAGAGAGAAAATAATAATATAAACATGTGACATCCTGTGCACATCGAAAACTAAACAAAAATTGATTGCGAAATAAAACCAATCTGTTAAGGATTGGATAAACAGTAGCCTTTAATAAACGGTGGATAAACGATATATGATATGCACAGGGCATATAAACAGTGTGTAAGCTAAAAGGTAAACTAAGATAAAGTAAGCAACGTCTTCCGGAGAGAAGCACTATGCCATCAGTGATAGCTTAATCGGCGAATTATAGCTAAGTCACGTGAATAATATTGCAACCAGAGACAGAGAACATCGAAATATTAACACAATCATATCAAAAAAAATTTAACCACGAGCTGCATCCGGGCGACATAAATAAAAAGGCAAAATAATGTACGCTCCGTTTTAAAGGACTAGTTACACGCCTTGTTATACACAAAGGCTTGACGAGGTCGTCCGTTGGGAGGGGAATCTGGTGGGGTGTGAAACAATGAAGAAGTCACATTCGTTACGGACGGTAATGTTGACACGTTGGTTTGCGGTACTTTACATGATAAGTTTATCAAAGGCGTGTCGATATCCGATGATACCAGACGGTGATGCTCCAGCGCATCGATTTGTGAAACGGAACTCGGGTGACTCGCCGTGGCCAGTTTAGAACACGACACAGATTTCAAAGCACGGCCGAGTGCCCCACCAGGGTGATTACTTGAAAAAATCTGTGGGGTACATGCACACAACTGCATCAAACACACGGCCAAGGCGTCTCCAACTGCCAATGCTACCGTGGTGGACACCGTGGGGGCAGGGATTTCCGGTGTGGCTTCGCTCGAAACTCGGGCATCGAGCCAAGCGTCTACAGCGTGTCCCAGTGGTGAGTTCACCTCACCCCCTAGTCCTACCAGATGGGCACCACGCTGTCGAACAAACGGTACCACCGCCAATATTTCCTCCGTTTTACCCGAATAACTGAGTGCTAATACTGTGTCACGAGGACTAACCATGCCTAAATCCCCGTGCAGGGCCTCAGTGGGGTGTAAAAACATGGCTAGAATATTAATACTAAGAAATGTGGCCACCAATTTTTGACCTATTTTACCACTTTTGCCGACTCCCGTTATGACCACTTTGCCGCCCTGACATACGGATTGATAAAGTAGCTCGACAGCCCGACGAAAATCAGAAGGCTGATCTGGTAAGTGCGTCCGGGCCTGTTGGAGTCTTTGTGCGCAGGCCTGTAGCGCTTGGCTGGTTTCCTGAAGTACCCGAATCGCTTCGTTGTCAATATCACGATTCATAGTGAACGCTACGTTATTATTCACGTGATGAGCTCCTGGTGAAAAAAAAACAATGTTGATACAGTGCCCCTAATGTTTTGGCTGGTTGAATTAAGCTATGTTCTATTTTTTCGGCCTAAAAACAACGGGTATCTTTTTTGCCCAGAGTTTGGACTGAATCCTTTTCTTTTTGGCCTTGGAACAAAGTAGCGTGTAAGGGGGTTGGCTGGCAAGGCGATCGTCTTAACAAATATAGACTATGTTTAACGAATTGGTACACAGAAATCGTAGAGCGGTTTAAATGGAGAACAACCGTTACTGCGATTGACATGCGTTTGGGTGATTCCCAACTTTCACAATTCCAAAAAAAAAAGTGAATCCTTTCCAAAGGGAAATGTTTACTGGACTGGAATTTCAATGGGGCGACGACTCGATGTGCCCGACAACTACGTACCGCACCACTCAGTATTCAGTCGTGGACTTTATGGACTGGGGTACTACGGTGATAATGAAGTGTGGTTGAAGATATCCCTACTTGTAAGTAGACAAGAAGTATAAAAGTGACAGTCACCAGGTACTATTAAACAAAAATATTAGGAAAGATAAGTGTAATAAATAGATATAGGAACCAATGGTAGTTTTTATACATGAAAACGAAAAGGCTAAACCCGATAATCAGGTACAACGTATCACAAACTCGAAAAGAAGGGAAAATTAACGAAAAAGACCACGTCTACTCTTAGACATCCACTACTATCATGTGCACATATGACGATGATTCCCTCACCCATGCTTAAAAGTATAAATACATCTACAAATGAAACAATATACCCTGGGGCATAAAGAGTGGTGTTGAATTCGACATGCCCTGATAATTTTTTTCATGTGAGACGACCCACTCGGGACACGAGGTTTTTATATATAAAGCCAGACGAATATAAGAAAAACAAGCACGGATTACGGTCTATCCAAAGAAATGAGGCCGAGCCCTCCCAAGGAAATAATCAGATATCATGGACGAGAACGACCTGAGTCAGCCACGATATTCCCCAATCCTTACGATCCGATTAACCCAAAGTTTTACATGGCGTTGTTATCCACCAATAACCATTTTGAGTTTCGCCAATCGCACCTATTTTACCAGTCATTGGCGATCAGGGTACATTCTACCTTTTCTTCCTTCTTCCAACGAGGATTAGTCAGCAAAAACAACCCCACTCAAGCCACCTACAGTCATTGAAAATGCCTACTGAATGAAGTACCCACACTGATATAAAGGTAAGCTTTGCCCATAAATTCGAATACCCGACATCGCGCACCTATTATATTCGACCCATCCGTCACTCCTGGCTGTATATGAACCGTGGCTAGCTCACATCCCATTTCCGTTGGGTTCAGTGCCGTACTATGGTGGATTCCACAGAGAGGATTTCCACTTCACAGTGACCTTTCCAATTGACACTACAAACCGCTACTTATTGAAATTTTGGAATACAAGAAATAAACAAAGACTACATAAAGTAATTTACTAGCAGTTAGGGTTGAATAGCTAAACTACATAGAGAGCTACGAATGCCACAATGAACAATAAATACAGCAGTATGTTAACTCGGTGAAAGAAGATGCAGGGGTACCCAAAATTGGTGGCAAAAAAAGGGGGATGATTCTTATGAATATATAGGAGCCGGACTTGAAAGACTGTGAAGAGAGGGCAGAGAACATAGGAAAAAGTCGACGATTAGTAAGCACATTTTCGAATCCATTCCCGTTCATTGAAGCCCAGTGAGTATTTTGGTAGCTTTAGTGTAATGAGATGGCAAGGAGTGTTTTCCATAATTCCAACAGAGGAAACTCAACATAAAGTCATGTATTTTATAGGAAAAAACTGAGGCGAGAGTAGATGATACCCACGAATTGTTCAGGTTCCCTGATGAAAATGCCCATACTGAAGGTGAACCCATTCACAGGGTGTCACTGTATAGGAAAGCAGTGGATGTTCATATAATTGTTATTGAATTCATTCTTCACAACCATAAGGTCAGCCTGTGTTGAAAAAAAATACAGCTTTTATTGGGCTGTAATTTTGCTTTTTTCAGGATCAGCATGAGAACCTTTGTCATTCCAAGAACTCCACCTAATCAGCCGAACATTTCGATAGTGGCAAGGATGGCTTTGATTGTCACCACCTGTCACGATTCAAGTTGTAGCGATAATTGCAATACTCGTAAATTTACATGTTCAGGTGCATATGATTGATAACAATAAAAAAATAGATATCCTATCATACTAGTCACATCACTAATGATGTAAAGTTATACGGCATGGGTACTCGACACAAATACTATGAGTCCATGTGTGGTTGATGGAAAATAACAATAGTAGCTAAATAGCAACATGTTACCAGAAACATAGAGGTCCCACAAGAAGAAGAGGAGGGCGATATCAAAATCATGAATGGTGAAATGCAAGCCAACATTGCAAAAGTACGTTTAGCACTAATAACAAGAATATAGCGCAAAATCATAGTGACCAGGACAGCAGATGGGGGGGGCACATTCATGACCCTACGGATTGAGGATGGGCAGAAGCCCCAACTCAGATTATTATTTCACTTCCACCAGTGTGATTTCATAACCGAAGAGCTCAAACTCGCAATGTTTGGACAGTCCGGCCAAAGCTAATGGCCACCCAATCTGGTATAGCCTTTGACCACGATACCATACTGACCTCGGCGGTGGCCGAATAGGTGAGGGAAGGTATGTCCACGATGTGTTTGGCAATATCCGTAATCGCTGACCCGCCAGCTACAGGCGAGCGGCTAAGATCCCATACCAGTACTTGTTTGTCATCACCGGCGGAGCACATCATGTTTTCCTGGTGGGGTGCCCACGTTAAACTGTTGACGCTGCCTTTGTGCCCCCGGAGTTCACAAACCGGGAGACCCGGGACTCGCACGTCGATAATTTGTACCATAGACGAATCCATCGCAAAAGTAGCAATATAATTAGGATTCTTTTTATTAAAGGCCAGCCGCATCAACGGAGGTGACACTTTAGCAGTGGCTCCTCCCGTGGGTCCAGTGGTGTTGGGGGGTGGATTCGGGTTAGCCGCTACGGTAGGTGGAGCTTCGTACAGAACGGTGGACCGTTCCAGTGCCCGTAAATCAAACATACGAATTGATCCGTCAGCCCCCACGCTGGCAAACACTTCGGTACTTCCCGTACTAAAGGCCACGTCGTACACTTCCTTGTCGTGCGCAATAAGTTGAGTCTTGGGTTGTTGCGTGCTGACGTCCCATACTGTACACGTCGTATCTATAGAACAGGTCACTAATCGGGCCACGTCAATTTCATTCCAGTCAAACGAGGTCAACGGTGCACAAAAATCTGCCTTGGAATTGGTCAAAGTAGCCTTGAGATACAAATTAGCGGGTGCATGTCCGTCGTGATAGGATGGCCCTCTAGGTACCTCCCACAACCGCAGAAAGTCACCCGAAGTGGCCAACAAATCACCTGACAATAACGGGTTAGGAGTCCACAGTGTTTTGGTAGCAGGGTAAGCGTGGTCTGCCTCCGCCAGGACCACAAAATCATTATTCTGCGGAGTGGGTATTCCTCCCAGTCCGTCCCTTACCCCGGGTTCCCCACCATTGGGTCGTGTCCCTTTTACCCCGCCCAACTCTGGGCCCCGACCGTTGTGCAAACCGGAATCCACCCAGGATTGGGCGCGCGGTAAATACCTAATGACCTGGACCTTATTCCCACTCTGCTCGAGAAAACTCCCGATCGCCAAACGAAACGACTGATCATGTGGTTGTTTGGACCAGTCTAGCGCGTAGACAGGCCAAGGGGCGTAGTAGTTGCAAATTTCCTTGTTTGGTAGCCAATCTTCGCCAGTCATGTCACCTTGTCGCAAATGTATGTAATGTCTCTCTGTCAATAAGATAAACGACAAACGTGAAATAAATTACACGGAAACCGAAAACGTGTCAAGCGGAAGAGGTGGTGTCGGGTTGGGATGGACGAAGTAAATAATGAGTCACTTGGAGTTGAAATGACTAGTACAACGAACTAAATAGTTGGTGTAACTAGGCCCTTTGGCAAATTCTCAGAGAGCCAGCCTCGTGCGGATGATTTAGAATCGAATACTGGTACCTAGAACAGAAAGGTTGTTATATTGGGTATCAAGAAATGGGTTAAAGTGAGGGTTAGGGAGCGTTAAGTGCAGTAACAAGGGTACCTTGTGGGCAATATGATGGGAGAGGAGGGTGGATTGAAAGTATAGTAGCACAAGGATAGAAACCAGACCTTTTGGAATTAAAAGGTTATACAAGATAGAGAGAGGGAAAGAGATAAAAAGAGAAATAAAGGGATGGGAAGCTATTCACTAACAAAACGGTAGGAATACTCGATTTTCCTTCTCTTGCAGCATCCAGACTGTAATTAACTATCGCCCAAAAAAGGTGCCGAACAGACCAGGATAGTCCTTTTACATAACTCGCTATGAATCACAAGGTTAAACTTTAATTGGGTTCATCGTAGAGAAATAATGATCGCACTGCCCTCGCCGTTCGTATGCTGAACTACCTTATACGTTACAGTCTGTGCACAAGCGTCACCGCCCGACAAACAATCATACTTTGGAGAGGCGAATAGCCCAATTCTAATCTGCAAAATATACGTCATACTACACGGTATATCGCAACTAATGAATATCGAATCTAAATTACTCTTTCCTCCTACCTTAGCATTCAGTGTATAATTTACTCCTACGTCAAACTTTCCTAAAGCGATCTTCAGTAATTCTACTATTTATAGATACGCTTGAAAATTTGGACCTCACTGATCCGTTATGATAAAGTGTCTGCTATTATAAGTCATCGCAATATTTTTTTCATACGCTGAGCGGACGAGGACAAGAAACGAAAGATACCCCTATCCATCTTACAAAAGACAGTACATCAAACGATTCATGCCTTGTACGCCGACTCATGAATTTTCTGGGCACGACCAGAGGGATCGTCCGAACAACCCCAATCAGTGCGGGGAATCCAGCGCACCACAGATTCGCTACAGGCGGGCTGTGGGAAGGATAATTCAAACAAATGTCTGTAATAATATGCTTCTTTGTTACTGGGAGTATCGGTGGGCCAGCGTTGAGCGCGTTGGGCGAATTCGGCATCCGTGACTTTACGTTCTGCCAAGTCACGCAACGAATCGATCCACGAATAACCTACCCCGTCCGAAAACTGTTCCTTCTGACGCCACAGAATTTCCCGGGGTAGATACGCACTGGTGTCACTTTCCCCATCCAGACGAAGCTGTTCAGGGTCAAAGGCACGTCGGACAATGTACTTTTCCATATGTTCTTTATCACACATCTTATACTGGGGATCAATCGACATGGCGGTGTCCAAAAAGTCGCGGTCCAAGAAAGGAACCCGTGATTCCAGACCCCACGCCATGGTAGACTTGTTGGCCCGCAAACAATCGGAAGTGTGAAGATTTTTCACCCGGGTCAAGGTTTCCTGGTGCAGTTCACGCGCGGAGGGCGCGTAGTGGAAGTACAGGTAACCCCCAAACACTTCATCACTTCCTTCACCGCTCAATACCATTTTCACCCCCATGGCTTTGATCTTTCGACTCAAGAGGTACATTGGAGTGGAGGCCCGCACTGTAGTCACGTCGTAGGTTTCCAAATGGTAGATCACATCGGCCAACGCATCATGCCCTTCCTGCAGGGTAAAAGTATAGGAATGGTGGATGGTCTTGAGGAATTTGGCCACCTCGGCCGCCGCGGTCAGATCAGGGGAGCCGGGTAACCCAATGGAGAACGAGTGTAACCTAGGCCAAGCCCGACTGGCGCTCGTAGCTACGTTATCGTCATAGTCACTTCCTTCCTCCAGGGCAATCTTGCGGGCCTCCCGTACGGCAATACTGGAGATCAAGCTGGAATCGAGTCCCCCGCTCAACAATACACCGTAGGGCACTTCACTCATCAATCGCTTACGTACGGCTTTCACCATGGCCTGACGCAGAGCCGGGTAATCAATGGGAGTGGTGGGGATAACTTTAGGATCAAACCACTGTGGGTTAAAATAACAGGTGCTTTCGCCCGTAAGCGAATCGTAAACGTAGCCCGGAGGAAAGGCCTCAATTCGGTCGCACTCTTCATTCAGAGCCTTGAGTTCCGAGGCAAAGTACACCGTTTCCGGATGCTGGCTGTTGTACCCACGGTACAACGTGGTGATACCAATGGGGTCCCGGGCGGCGATCAGTCGGTCGGTTTTCGTATCCAAAAGGGCGAAACTGAACATCCCGTCCAGTTGTTTTACGGCGTCCACACCCTGTTCCTTGTACAGGTGTAAAATTACTTCACAGTCGGAATGGGTTTGGAACGGCCCGGGAGCTTTCAATGCGCGTTCCAGATCTTTATGATTGTAGATTTCACCGTTTACTGTCAATAAAATGGAATCATCGTGACTGGTGATGGGTTGGGCACCACTGTCCACCCCCACAATGGCCAATCGTTCGTGACAAAGAATACTTTGACCACGTACTTCACAACCGCTCCAGTCGGGACCACGGTGACGTAGACGTTTGGACATGTCTAGGGCCTTTTGGCGAAAGGTGTCCATATCGCCATAATAACGGTAAATAGCGAGAATACCACACATGGTGACTCGTAATTTTTTTTCACTTTTGACGTCAGGGTCCAAATGAGAAACGGCGAAGGTGGAGGATGTAATACCAGTTGGTAACGAGAGAAATAAAATGGGAAATTGAGAGGAAGGACACCCGACGTTAGAAATATAAATCACTACAACAGTAACAAAAAAATGTTGGCATGACGGGAAACGGAGTACTTTATATTCCACGGAAAAGTGAGACTGTGTGGATGGTATGCATAGAGTTATCAATTCCACCCAAACAGCGGCATAATGCGAGACGAGGAGGTTCTATGCACTTTTTTTCCCAATGCACCAACGCATGAATGCCTAACCCAACGGATGAGATATTGGTTCGGGGGGTCTGTTAGGCGATAGGAGACGAAGAGCGGACCACTGGTTGATAGCCAGTGACAGCGTTGGTTGGGAAAAAGCAAACCCTTCTAATTATTCATTAGCACTGGCAGGATTACACCAATCGTTAAAAACTATTGTTACGCCCTGCCGGGACTGTCCGGGCTTTTGTGAGATACTTCTTTTTTTTAGGTAGATCGTCACTAGGCTATTTTCTTTGCGGAAAGGGTTTACTATATAATCTTGCTCCTGATAAAATTTTAGATGACATCGATTAAGCTATGGAAATCCCAATATAAACATGTATATAGCGATTATCGGGGTACACAGTAACATCACTTGTGACTAATGTTGGTAGTGAATCATAAGGAAACCAGTCATCTTATGGATCAATCACCTTCCAGTGTCATCCAGCGAATACCCTTCTCACGCTATCGTTATATCCAGTTACTGCACAATCCACTGGTTCTTCTTTCCTGTTTCCCTTTTAGTGCTTATCCATCGTAATCTATTAAAAGGAATGCTCTTCATACATTGCAAAGTTGATACTGGTTAGCAGCTGATGGCTTCCTGAAAGAAGTGAAAAAAGGTCAGCCAGGCACTAGCATTTAGCCAAGGGCATTGTGGAGTATCTTATTAATTCTAGAAATTATAGCTCAAATATCCTGTAGACCCCACGCTCCCACGTGCTGCATGGCAGCTTCGTCCCCCTTGCGCAGGGTATCGTCTTCCAAGATATCACCGATACATTGCCACGGATTCCGACCTCCACCCCACCGTAATAACTTGTCGCGGTAGGCCTCGCCTGCTTCCCGGGACAAAGGGTCCGCTGCAAATTTTGTTTCCCACACCCGCGAAGCCAGTACCCGGTCGAACAAGTAGGCATAGTAGCCCCCGCCATACCCTACTAAATGGCCAATACTCACTTGCCAGTTCACCCCTGCTACGTACGGAACTGGACTCCAAGGGAGCCCGGCATTCTGCAGCATACGTAGTGTGTGACTAGTAAACTGGGACCCTGGGGAAAGTGCCGACAACGACAGGTTCGTCAAAGGGGAGTTAACTAACCGGGGATCAGTGTCGAATGGTGTAAGACTGGGTTTATCTAGATACCCGAGGACATCCTGATAGTTTGCCCCCTGGGAATCTGTGATATGACCATGGTAACACTGGTCCATAACCGCCATTAGGATTTGGGATGTGGTTTCGATCCCTATAAAAGCCTTGCGTTGGGCCAGGTGAGACTGTAACTGGGCCTGCTCCAGCAGTGCCCCCGTTTGGTAATGCCGCGCGAAAAGTTTCAACACTCGGTAATCGTGGGCAAAATGTTCCATCAGTACCGACGGGAGTTCCACAAAATCCACGGCACAACGGGTCCCCGCCACATTGTGGAAACTGGTCAGGGCCAGCATAGAATGCATCGCGTGGCCCATTTCGTGGAAGAGTGTTTCCAGGTCAAACAAACTCAAAAGTGTGGGCTTTGCGGAGGACTGGCGCTGTTCAAAATTACACACCAGAACTACCACCGGCCGCTGGAATTGTTGACCAGTGATTGGATCCGTACGCACTTGGTCAACCGCACGTAAAGGGGCATGGAACGCTGTCGACCCCTGCTCACTACTACAACCACTAGTGCCACTCGAGGACAGCACAATGTCATCGTCTAAACGTCGAGCACAACGAATGGTAAAATGGGCCGCCCCCGAAAAGGTTTTGTCGGGACGACTGAATAAGTCGCAATAGATAGTCCCGATATGGGTGCCGCTCTCGTCCATTACGGATAATTTCTGTACGTCACCATGCCACACTTCCCCCGGTGAAACAGTCCCCGGTTCAAAAGTAATGCCATACAGCCGCTTAAATAGCATATTCAATCCCTGCATCGCTCCTCCCACCGTAAAATACCCATAGAGACTATCACTTTGGCACTGGGCACGGAGTTGGGCACGGGCTAATTTCAAGCAATAATCCTGATCCCACGCCTGGAGTCCCGAGGAAGACGAAAACCCATGGGCCTGCTGATGTTTAACCTCGACAAGGTGCTGCACTTCACGTTCCACCTGAGGTTGGATGTGCTGAGCCAAATTCTTTAAAAATGTTCGTACGTGGCCTGGGTGTTGGGCCATCTTGTCCTCCAAAAATAAGTGGGAATAGGTGGGCCGACTAGTCAATTCAGCCAGCTGCTTTCTCAGTCGTAAAAGGTCTTCGAGTACCTCCACCTGTTGGGTAGAGGTTTGCTTCTGGAGAGTATATACTTGTTTACGTAACTCTTCGTTGTGGGCCATACTAATGATCATATTACTTAAGGACGAAGGCACGGGGATCCGCAAGTGGGGACTACGGTTGGTATGCTGGAGGCTTTGTAGAACGGACAAAGGTAATCCCTGTAGATGATCAGGCGAATCCACGGTAATTGAATCCGGAAATGTCTGTGTAACGGATTCGGGATGTAAAAATTCGTGACTTAAGGAAAGGATATCGTTGGACAAGGATATGAATCGGGCCCGTTGACGATCAGGCAGGTGCACGCCGGATTTTTCAAAATCGCGTAAAAACTGCACGGCTACTTGATGCTCCACGGGTGTAAAGTCCTGGACAATACGGGAAGTTTCCATGGACCGTTTAAGCTGGAAATACAACTGCGGGTGAGTGTTGAGTTGGTTCATATAGTCAAATAGTTTACTATACGCCTGGTGGGCCGCCTGACGATAGGTCACATCCGGGTGGGCCATTCGTACAAACTCGGCAATATCCATAATGCTACAAAGCTCGTCGGATAATTGGTCCATCATCTTCACCACACGGCGTAGGTCCTGTGCAGACTCGGCCGTTTCGATAAGTTCTACTAAACGTTGGGCCCTCTGTAGTGTCCGTTCCTTAGCCGTTAAAAATCCCGCGTGAGTTCCCAGTAACGGATGGCCAAACAACCCCTGTTGATGTGGTAGCACTGCTTCAAGGTGATCAAGTGGCGGCTGGGGACCACCCGAAGTGCCGTGAGCAGCGTCAAAGAGCAGTTGCACTTCACTCCTTCCGTCGTTGCTCAGCAGAGTTGGTATTGTGTGGGACTTGAAGGACGGGCAACTGGTGCTAAAGCTGGCATGTCGGAAACGTGTTCTGATCCCAACCTTAGAGTGCTTGGCCGAATGCCCATTCACATGCAAGGGCAGCAGTGAACGTTGACGTATCTGACATGGGCTAAAGTGTCGTACATGGAAATGTCCATGACGGCCAAATGCCTGGGTTCTAGTAATATACATGTGCGAAAAAAATTTTATCAAGAAATGAATTTAAAATAGAAAGAGTAGCGCATCTAATTCACCTGAAAAACAGGCCAGCATTCCATAAATAAACACCACAAATGGCCAATGATCAAAGACCTTGCATGGTGTAGGCCAAGGATAGTCGAGAAAACCGAGGGCTACAGTTCCCCTACGCACACGTATGGCAACGCTAGGAAAAACATGGGTCCATCCATTGTCTTCCATCCCACTCTCCAAGCACGCGAAATCAGACGAAACGGAATCCACTCCTCATATACTGGATTACAATTACACCTAGACTATATTACCAACTCTCCATGTAGCAAGACTATGTCTTTTATTGAAAATAGTGTAAACCTTGGAGGTTACGCACGCAGAAAAAAAATAACGCATTATAATATTAACCAAGACATAGCATGCTGATTCATTAGGTTAAAACGAATGACCTGTAAAACATTGCAGAATCCAACAGTGCAAAACCAAACCAACAGTCACATAGTCATCCAAACAGATGGAAACAACTCGAACCCACCTCGATGGAGATCACGATAGATGGGTCAGAAGCATATGATGTTTCACGCTATTTTACCGTTAAAGGTCTATATAATGTATACAAAAATATTAAATGAATATTTAAAGCACCATCTTGGCGACTACGGCAACGGCAAAGGCAGATACCATTACACCGGAATTCAGGGAAGTGGCGGAACTGTCACTACCACCCTCATCATCGGAGGAGGAGGAGGAGGATTTGTGACTAGAACTCTTGGAAGCACTGCTGCTCCTAGTAGCGCTGGTGCTTGATTGAGTACCACTGGTGGTAGCGGCGTCCGTAGTGGAGCTCTCGTCCTGTCGGACCTTTTCCTCTTCGCTAGGGTTTACGGTGTTCTTCTTTTCCGCTTCGCTAGGCTGCACTACGTTGGGCACGTTGTGAGGGATAAAGTTTAGTTGGACGCAGGATTGCATGCAGGTGTTGGCCAAACCAGGATCTTTGCTGTTGCACCGGGCCACACAATCCTGGGTGTTGCTGATCTGACCAGAGTTGGGGTTGGGCACACCCACACATTCCGCACGACAAGCCACATCTTCCGCGGCACATTGGGGGCAAGCCACGAAATCATTTTGGGCCAGGATACCAGCTGCCAGAACGGCAAGAACGGAAAAGGCGGCAATGACTTTCATTATGAATAGCAAGGCGAAATTATAATGGAAAAGCGAGGGAAGCTGTATAAACGTGAAAATAGCGTGTGACGAAAAACCAACCAGACAGTGCTAGTCAAAAAAGTGTTACTCCACTGCCCACGGGCGCGGTTCACTGCTATATTTATATACGCTGGGGGGTAATACTGGCTCGCTTTCATTGGTTCTCTGGTAACGGTCAGGAGTAACGCGTCTGTCCCTCTCGTAATGATTTGACTCTAGATGAAACGCATGTCACTTGGTTTTTACGAGAACGGATGGCTGTCAGTCTAGTAAATTGAACACCACAAAAAAGAACAGAGTGGATAACAGCGGTGATAATGGTGCTGGTGTTAACCAACAAACCGCACACTCACTTACTCACTCACCAGACTCTCTCCGTTATTCCCCACTGATTTTCACTATTCTTCATCACCATACCGCCCATAAAAACTGTTTGTCGACCATTGGCCCCTGAATAACTTCCTTAATCTGTAGGTAACACCACTAGACTGAAGCATATCTAGTGGTTTTCAAAGTTAGCTAGAGCTGGGTCAGGGGCATTTTCTTTTTAATAGTTCGATCTTCTTATCGATGGTCAACGGCATTATTCTATAGTATTGATAAGGTCGACCTGCGCTCTCCCCGCCACGACCAGGTTTATTTTTTTTGTATTGTTAAAGGAATTAGTAAGATCCCCCTTTTTCATAGTGGATAGCACTGGGCCCATGTTCAACCTATGAAATGAGTCAATGTTCTTACCGGCTTTAGGGTCACCCATCCAACACTAAAAAGTGCTGCTAAAATCGAGGTTATCGGCTACAAAAAATTAAGAACTGCATTTCGCACATTCATGCAATGGTTCATCTTACGCTGGATTATGGCACACCCCAGGCCATTCTGCACCTAAAAAGGGGTGGGGAATGGGAGAATCGACTACTACCACAAGCGTTGGTATAGATATTAGTATACTAGCGCTGGTAATGGTTCAAAGGGTCTGGTCATAATCCCTCTCATCTTCCAATGGATGACCATCTGCACCGTTAATATATTCGATTCATGGGTTTTGTTAGATCATGGGGGAAACAGAGTTACATTGATTGACTATAGGCCACTTCGCTAGAAAGGCATAACATTGAATGACCCATGACTGTTGTCTTCCAAGGGGCAGCGTATAGTCTTTTAAATGGGAATGATGCTAATGTGCCATTATAAGAAAGCAAGTAGTAGTCGTCAGATAGTAGCACTGGCACGTCAAGCTACTTCACATAATTAACCGATCGTAGAGTTAACGCCCCTGCCTCAAACGCAAGGTACCAGTGATGAAAAACAAACAAACAAACGAAGGAATTGTGTACTCCTGTCCACTGTTAACGATAGCAATGGAATTTTCAATAGCTGGACTATTCTGTTATATTGTGAGTTCTTCTTTGACACTGGTTAAAAAAAGGGGGAATATCCTATTCTGATAATAGTCGAAGAATAAGATATTGAAGGCGTCGGAAATGTAAATGGTCCTTGGGTACACCGCATTGTAATCATACACTCAGCCCTGCACTTTTACAACGATCAAAAGTTGTATCAAATTCACCATCACTATCCCCAACGGCGCGCACAACGTGACCCAACAAAACGAAACGAAGGAATAAAAATAAAGGATGTAAACGCCCAACTATGAAGTGCGGTGTCATCCAGGCCATCACCATCCCTTGTGTACCGTTTCCAAGCGTGTAGCATCATGATCAGTGACTTTCGTAGTTGAGCGGTTTGAATTGGTCCTGGTCTCTGGTGAGCCCTCCTCTCCCCACTCTCATTACATTCGTTTCCTAAACTCATTTTTGAGTTGGCTCGTTCATGGCAGATGCTATCTCCTTGTTGTTCCTTTGATAGCTCAACGACACCATGAGCTTTCACACTTACCCCTTAATTATCTAAGCGGTAGGAATACTTCACTCCTTACTTCTCTCATTGAGTGTCCATGGGGTTTTCGGCCAACCTTTAGGAACGTATTGATATACACATTCACTCTTCAGTGAATGGCTATAATTAGCCTGTCCTGAGTTTTTGCACCATGATGGCTAGTGTAATAGCTCTTACCAACGTGCTCCGAATCTGATTGTTTTGCATTCCACAACACCAATTTTCGATCTCGTCTGGCGGTATCCTCCTTATTTTTTCCACCGTCACTATTATTTTTAATCGTCCTTAAAGTAGAGGTTCACAATACCATTAGCGCATCGCAAAGTGTAGTTAGCCGCTGACTGGCTAATACTCGTTGCCCAAGGCCGTCTCCATTCTAGTATTCAGTAAATTTCCCCTCATTTCTAATGAATACAATCGCCTGTATTGAGCAAGTCGATAAACACCGTTTTGGAAACCCTAACACTACAATACTGGGGCAACATTGGCGATGGATATCACTTTCAAGCACACCACACACTCACGGAAGTGGTGGGTTACATTGCTGATACGAACCTCACATACGTTGCATCAATGAAAAAATATCTTATAAGAAATCCAGGGTATAGACCAAAGTGAAAAAAAAACAGAGTTAAGGATGACATACATTGTCAAACAAAACGATGCTGTAATGGGTAGAAAGTAAAAAAAAGTACAAAAAACAAAGTCGGAAATCTGCAACCTCGAGCTATGGAATGGTAATCTTCGCCTAAGCAATGAAATCGGTGGAAATACGTAAGCGTCATGGTCAACAAGTATTGCCAAACCAATACCACCCAAAACATCCATACACCCATTACGCAAAGTATTGCAACGAGGTCTTCTTCTTGGCCTGAACTTCCTGGATACCTTCCATAAAATCTTCGTGGCAAAGTTGCGTCGCGTTACGTCGAAGCGCGATCATACCGGCCTCCACACAAATCGCTTTACATTGAGCCCCGTTGAACTCATTACAACAACGTGACAACTCCTCAAAGTTCACATCCGGCCCCACGTTCATTTTACGCGAGTGAATCTGGATGATCCGAGCACGTGCTTCTTCGTTAGGTAACGGGAACTCAATTTTACGATCCAACCGTCCCGATCGCAGAAGTGCGGGATCTAAAATGTCAATACGATTGGTGGCGGCAATCACTTTGATGCGATCGTCACTGCCGAAACCATCCAACTGGTTCAAGAGTTCCAACATGGTACGCTGCACTTCACGATCACCACTCTTTTCCGAATCGAACCGTTTCGTCCCGATGGCGTCCAATTCATCAATGAAGATGATCGTCGGGGCCTTTTCTTTAGCCAATGCAAACGCATCACGGATGAGTTTGGCCCCATCACCGATAAACATTTGCACAAGTTGGGGACCGGCCAATTTGAGGTAGGTCGAATTGGTCTGCGCGGCACACGCCCGGGCTAGCAGCGTTTTCCCCGTACCAGGAGGTCCGTACATCAGGGCACCCTTGGGAGGTCGGATACCCAAATTCTTGAATCGTTCCGCGTGTGTCATGGGCAGCACGATGGCTTCCACCAATTCTTCGATTTGTTTGTCCAGCCCACCAATATCAGTGTAGTCCTCAGTGGGTTTTTCATCCACTTCCATGGCCTTGACGCGAGAGTCATACTCTGCAGGCAACTTTTCCAGGATTAGATAACTGTCCTTGTGGACACCTACCAGATCGCCGGCCGTGAGTTCGTCCGGTTCGACCAGCCCCACAAGTGGCAAGAATATGGTTTGACGGGTGGAAGTTTTAATTACCGCACATTTGCCGCGGCGTTGCGAATCCAGGTCAACCGTGGCCCCGTCTTCTTCGCTATTATCTGGGCTTAAATCCAGGATCTCCACCACGCTACCGACTAGGTAGGGTAGCTGTCGGTTCATATTAATCTTTTGCTGGTTATCCTTGATTTTTTCCATCATGGCCATCCGTTCGTGTTGGAGACGGGATTGTTCGCTCTTTAGCACCTATCGTGGGTAAAAAAATAAGTGGGAAAGATATAGGTCCGTTATTCGGAAATATCGCCAAATAAAGGAAAATACGTAAATATAAGCAGTGCACGTTAGTGCAGTGTCGTTAGTAGCCCATTCAAAAACAAAGCAGGAGGAGGGGGACCAGGTCAGTTCAGTTACGTCCGAGGACCCATAGATGCTGTTAATTGAATTTGAATCGAGAGAATTGTGAAGATTCCTTAGTGTTTCGGAAAAAATGGCCCTAATCATAGGAATGGTACTTTACCCTAATCTCGTTTTCAATGAGACGCGTACGGTTGACAATGTCGTCCGTGCTGGAACGCAAGATTTCGCTATCGAGATCTTCAAAGGGCGAAATGGCATTGCCAGAGGCGGATGATGACACCTTGGCGGGCTTTTCCGATGAATTCTTTTCCGACATGATGGAGGAATAAACGACAATGGTATTTTACCGGATGTATAACAAAAGTAGCAGTGTAATCGTGAATTTACATAAGGTTACAAGATGGCTGTCCCTTGTCTGCCAAACTACTAGGTAACTCACTAGCCAGGTAAAAAAATGGTATACACACTGAGAGTGTGAGAGTTATAACAAATGATGCAGGGATTACAAGGCAACAAAGAAATAGTCAATATGCAACAACAAGTACAAGAACAAGAGTTGAAAAGAACACAGGAAGAAGGAATAGGTGAAGTAAAAGATAAACCAACTGGGTTTGACTGATTGTTTTTCGACCATATATAAATCCGCCAAAGTTGAATGGGTTGCTCAGAAATCATTATTGGTTAGATTGGTACATTAACGCCCGTCACCAGATCCAGGTGACCTCTACCTACCCCGGCTCAACAAATTCACCTTGTGGCAAAAAATCGACCGCCTCCCGATCCCACCCCAGCACCGTACCCTCCTATGGCGCCTTGCCCTGAACTGTGTCCCCTTTCACCCACAAAATGCCACCAACTGCTTTCGCGGCTCCCCGGAGACCACCACACAACTCACTAGATCATGCCCACTCTGGTCCACCTTCCGTAGCATTTTCCTACAGAAATAGGTATCCTTGGCATCTGGTGCCCTTGATTACCTCGCCACCAAACGCCTTATCCCCATCTCCCCTGAGGTGGCCCCCCCATGCATATGAACCCCCAACCTGGACCCCCACCTCTGGATAGCCCTTCCTCTCCTAGAATGGCCCCACATCCAGGATATTGATGACCCTGTGGTAAACCCCTTCTGCCACACCTGGGCCCTAGCAGCATCCACCCTCCTCTATAACATCTGGATGGCCCAGAATAACCTAGCCTACCAGAATAACCTGTGACCCACAAGCAGGTTAGTTTGGAACTTCAACACCACACTGAAGATGCTGCCCATTCAGACCCCTAAACAGTCATGCCCTCCACCACTCAACAGTGCCCTCCAACCATACCTGCCAGACCCCTCTACTGGTCTCCCTCCCCTGGACACCCACCACCTCAGACCACCATAGCCCAGCAATCCCTACAAATTTTCACTGCACCTGGTCTGTTTCCCATTTTCTCTGATTCCTGCCTCTATCTCATATATCTGTGCAACACCCTTGGGTGGGGTGGCCTGCCTGCATGACTTGGCCTTGGAATACTCACCATTAAGTGATATTCTGGCTGTTCAGGATACAATGTTTCTTTATTGTAATTATGGGAATTGTTGTACTGTTGTAAGGTTCAGGGGGGAATTCGCCTCCTAGGTCATATGACATGATATAGGCTGACCAATGGG
>JAOPJG010000282.1:0-30401 GCA_027478255.1 Dispira simplex | reverse complement strand
CGGTCGAGGAATCCCAACCCAATAAAGGCATGACGTCCCTGGTCTTCCACTTTAAGTACAAAATAGCGACTGGAATCTAACACGGGTTCCACCGCTACCCCTTGCTGGTCATAATTGCACTGGGCGAACAATTCTCCCGTTTTATTGTCCTCCAGTCGAATCACACAGCGGTCGTCAATTGTCATTACTCGTAGTCGGCCTTGCCATAAAGGGTTATCCACATTCCACTCAGCCGCCCGGTAACCGGTGTTGCGCATCCTTGGCGGTAGATTATACACTGTTTATGGCAAGTTTATCGTCATTGTCCACAAGGCAGATGGGAGGAGCATTAGTCACATGCATTTCGATATAGGTTAGTAATAGTAGTAGTAATCTTCAACAGGTTTTAACGTGGTATTTCCACATATACACCCAACAAGGAATGCCGTATTTCTATTCTCCTTTTTTTTCCACTCTCCATGCGGGTACTCATTACCAGTCGGTTAGATAATACTGACTTGGGAGGGTACATGAAGAGAATCTAGTACTGTCCACTGATAACCCAACAGACGTGGATGGAGTAGAGAATAAGAGGTGAACCTACCGTAACATTCTCGCACAATTAGCAAGACACTTTCGTAGGTGGCGTCGTCCATGACTCGGAGCAAGTTTTACCTCCGAGGCAGAGTAAAATGCCACTCGTTGTTGGAAAAAAAAAAAGAAAGGAAAGATAAAAAAAATTGTCTGACAACTGTTTCAAATGCGGCAAAAGGGATTAAACCATAAAATGTGCACAAGGGTCAGATGAGAAACACGGCAAGCTCGTTGGCAGAAAACGAAAAAGTAGTAGCACCTGTCCTGCCCATTTCACCCCTCCCCCTCCCCCCCATTCTTTTCACATCCGTTCGAAACATTTTTCGAGAAATTCGGAATTTCTGATAATACTTTGCTTAGATATCATGTTTTCGTAACATATGTTACAAATATGCCTATTATTTAAAAAAAAGGGGAGAGGAGGCAGACGAATACGCCGAACCATGAACAAACGATTTAAAAATGAAGGGGTCCCATTTTTTGCGTAGTTGATCAACTCTACAAAAAGGTAGTAATCCCACTCGGTACCAATAAAAAATGGATTTATTATATGTGTAAAACCTTTCTAGGAGGCGCTTATAGCCAAAGTAAAAGAACACCATTCCAAACTCAATAGATATAAAACTCACGGTCAATCCTAATTACGCCTTTATGTTTTACAAAGAGCATAGTGTTTCGCAATTACATTGTGTCTGCTCTGATTTTCGAGTCCAACTCCCTGGAGGGGGCCCTTTGACCAATGTGATATGACAATCAATGTCGTTGAGATCACGGACACCAATGATAGTGCCGAATTTTCCGACATGACCGAGTGTACTTGTTGCCTCTACTGCGCTCTGATACGCAGGAGAGATTGACTAGGCTGGGCCAGATTGGATCGTCTGTGTTCCGAACATCACTTTCTCATACTTTGATAATCTCCTTGGTTATCATTTCTTGGCAAAAGCGATACAATGGCTACGCTAAGCTTGTGCATTTTCTATAATTTTTTTCTTCATTTTCTTTTTATAAAGGCTCACTAGAATATCAAGACTAGACCTTTTTCACTATATCATTATTGTATTTGCGTTCAATATATTCTGGGGTTTGATATTTTGCCTCCGTTTATATTAATGTCTATATATCCACCGCTGTTAACGGATATTTAAACCAAGGGGTCCAAACTACGCCATGGCACGTCCCTTATTATCGTCTCGTTTTGCCAAGGGTCTATTGGCTATTGTGTTTTTCATAGTTATTTCGTATCTAGTTATCAACCAACACAATCTTCGTCCAAGGTTACCCGATAAAGATGTTACCGTACGTACGGAAGAATATGATGCTGCGGTGGCCCATAACGATGACGATAACAGTACTCCCCTGGACGATCCTCCCTACTTCAACAGTACCATACTTACCCCTGTCAGACCAGCTCCAGTGGAGGCACGACGGGCCAATGCATGCTTTGTGATTCTTGCCCGTAACCGTGAGTTGGCTGATCTGGTTCATACCATTTCCGACCTCGAAAAGAAATTTAACAGCAAGTACAAGTATCCCTATGTTTTCCTTAACGACAAACCCTTTACTGAGATGTTTAAAAATACCATTCGACTCATGACCAAGTCAGACGTGACGTTTGGTCTCGTACCCAAGGAACACTGGAGTTATCCGTCGTGGATAAACCAGACTCTGGCCGCGGAAACCAGGGAAAATATGCGGAATATCATGTATGGGGACAGTGAATCTTATCGTCACATGTGTCGGTATCAGTCGGGTTTCTTCTTCCGTCATCCGTTGCTCGAATCCTACGAGTATTACTGGCGGGTGGAACCCGGTGTAAAATTTCTCTGTGATATTGACTATGATCCGTTTTTGTACCTCAAGGACAACGACCTGCAGTACGGGTTCACCATTTCTCTCACAGAAATTATGGAAACCGTTCCTACCCTGTGGAGTACCACCAAGGAATTTATGCGGAAACATCCCGAATACGTAAACAATCGGAACATGTTATCCTGGGTAACGGATCGTAGTTTTCAAGAGTACAACGGATGTCACTTTTGGTCCAATTTCGAAATCGCTAGTTTCCAATGGCTCCGTTCCGAAAAATACTTGGCCTATTTCGATTATTTGGACCAGGCCGGTGGTTACTTTTACGAAAGGTGGGGTGATGCCCCGGTACATTCGTTGGCCCTTTCCATGTTTCTACCTCCGGAGCAGGTCCACTGGTTTAGTGATATTGGTTATTTTCACTCTCCTTTCACCAACTGTCCTATTGATCCTGTGGTCAACCTTAAAAAATGTCAATGTGACCCCGACACTAGCCTTTATTTCGACGGGCAATCGTGTACCAAAGAGTTTTTGCTGGTGGATCGTAAACCTACGATCTCCTTATTCGATTAGATTTTCTCCTGTCACATATAAAATGCGACGGACATATCTGCTGGTGATGTATATACCTATTTTTTCTATGGTTAATACTCTAATCCTGAAGAAATTGGTTAGGCTAGTACTCATTTCATGTTTCCAAAAGCAGCGGGAACCGAAATTGCCCCAACGTACTAGTTATTGGTAACACTCCCCGCTCTGATGCTTCGGTGTCTGGATGGTGTGCATTACTCTAGCATAGTTTGGAGGGGGGGTATTTTTACACTCCTTCATTCATTCCCAGTGCACATTGAACTGAGTGACATGTTTATTTTTTTTTCCTTTCTTGTAAATGGTTAAAGCTAGTTTAACTGAAGATGGTAATGATAAGCGAATAAAATTTCTGATTGCTACTTGTCCATAATAGTAAGCATGCACCCATACAATCGACTACAATGATTACATGCGTGATACAGTCAGCATTACAAAAAAAACAACCTCATGGAAAATAAATAAACTGAGACGACCAAGGGAGGAAGGACACATATGTGGTCCCTCACCCTGGGTAGTGGGAGAGCCACTTCCTTACGCGGTCAGGAAAGCAGGAGAAACCCGGTGACCAGGAGAACAAGAGAACTAGTATGGTCTCTCCTGCGTACTGCAGGAGGTGGACCACCCAGTTGGTAGGTGAACGTGGAAATTGAACAAACCACACACATCACCATCCTCAACAAGACCCTCTAGGGAGTCCCCCTCCATCGGGATGGATCCAGATAAATAGGCCGCCTTCTCTCAATGTCATCGTTTCCTCATGTTCATTAACAATAAAGTTTATTTTACTATATCCACGCATCTAGTATATTTATTTGGTTCTACTCAACCAGCCGAACACTACACGGTTCGTTACCAAACAATACATCCCTATGACCAGAAATTTCAACAAAAAAATTAAAAGAATATCTAAGGTGATTAGCTAATGAGTTATTTAACCCTTTTTTTAAAAAAAATTAAAATATATAGCTACACTAACCCCCTCCTCCCTAGTACCAAGTATCTAACCCAATGAGTAGGAAATGAAGCAGAAAACCAGATCTCACGAATCAAATATTGGCACTATAAGGGTGGCGCCGATATTCATGGTGCTAAATGCCGCAGGATTATGACCGCGGTTTTTCATAGCGTTGGCCAAACGCACGGGAGGTTCCGAAACATCCTCATCGGTTAAAATAAAGGTACCCCAATGCATACCAATACTCTTGGTGGAGCGAATATCTTCATGGATACGAACGGCATCCTCGGGGCTACAATGCACATAGGAAAACAGCAAACGGGGAGAATAGGCACCAATAGGCAAACATGCCAAATTAAACGGACCATACTTGGTGCCAATTTCCTTAAAAGCAGGACAACATGGTATCTTGTCTTCAGGGGTGTCCAATGTTTTGACATGTTGGGCGTTTGGAATGGAGCGATAACCAGTATCACCGCTAAAGAAAAAGCGGGGACCTTGGGGTAAAACCAACACAAAACTGGACCACAACGCTCGGCACATGTCTAGTACCTTCCTGTTGCTCTGATGTTGGCAAGGAGTACATACCACTTTGATACGACGGTGGTGTTGTCCATTGGTATGGCCTTGGTTCGGGTTCTGATTTAATCCATCGGTGGATAAATTCACCTCTTGCTCGTCCCACCAGTCCATTTCCGTCACCCGGGTCGCACCCAGGCTTTTGAGTAAAGACTTGTTACCCAATGGCACAAAATACTGAGGAGTGGCTCCCAACGCCTTGATGGTATTTTTATCCATATGGTCGTAGTGGTTGTGACTAATCATGACGATATCAATTGGGGGCAATTCGTCAATACGACAGGGCGTGGGACGAATACGTGCGGGACCTATAAACTGGAATGGCGAACAACGTTTCGAAAATACCGGATCGAATAAAATATTAAGTCCGTTGGTTTGCAACAGAAAACTGGCGTGGCCTAACCAGGTGAGTTGGAACGTCTCAGAATTGGGTTGGCGGAGTTGGTCAAACGCCACAGGCTCTACGGGTACCAATAAATCTTTGGACGGGGTACCGAAAACTGTTTTATAATTGAAATCTAACGCCAGGATCTTGGCTCTTGACCAAAGGCTTGGTTCCTTGTACGATGACCACGGGTTCCTAAATCCGCCCTTGGGATTATGGTGTGCTTTGGCCGCTGGGGCCGAGGAGACTTCCGAGGTGATTTTATTGTCGTTAGATACCATGGTCGAGCTAAATGGTGGTGGTAAGGGTAGCACTACGGGTGGTTGGGTACTATTACAGGCCAGGGGTTCGGTAGGAAGCGCTGTTGCGTGAAGGGTAGATGAAGTAGTTGATATAGATACCCGGGGAAGAGTCTTTCCGGGGGATTTGGGAACCGTCTGCGGGCTGCTTTTGCGAAGCAGTGTTAGTAGTGGTACTGGGCAAGTGTCGAGGAAAGAAGTTGGATGAGTGTTGGTAGAGCAGGGGTCAGTCGTTGGGGAGATAACCTCGTTCGTTAATTATGCAATAGACGGAACGGAATTGGTCGAGTGTTGGCATACGCTAATAAGGGAGTGCGGACAAAATAGGGCCTGGCGAAGGAGACTAACGTAGTGAGTGCGCCTGTCCCTGTATATAAATATGTGACCGAAGCACGTGGAGCAAGGTATAAGAATATTAAGAGAAGGGTGTAAATGTATGGACGGTTCCTTTTTTTTTATAGGGTACAAAGATCTTGCGCCTCAAATCATGGTTCATAGGTCAGAGCCTGGTGCAGTACCAATGGCAAAGGATTACCAACGCTAATGATAAAGGGATCAAAAAAAATTGGGTGCTGTTTGGAAAGATTCCCACTGTGATACCCCAAAACGTTGTCATCCAAATAAGTGGAACAATGGGCAGGTCAATAGGTCGGTCATTCTCACTGGAGGCACTTAGCTTTTTCACCAATAGTATATAACCATTTTAAGCAAGAAATTTATCATATGTTCTTATTGAAATAAACTTAGTCTTAGCAGGTTGCAGCTACCTCTGACTTGTTGTGCGAATATCACATTATATGGTATCGTTGTATCACTCAATTTTTTGGCGCGTGGGTCAAGTTGTATACTGTGGTCCTGGTGTGGTAGCTATACACAGCATTGCCAAACCACGGTGTGAGGCTAGACGTACACCATAAACATACAGACGTTGTATCGAGTATACGTTGTGTACGGGGATAACGCACTTTGCATTTAGTGAAGGCTGTTACCTAGCAATTGAGCACCAGCGTTCTAGTGTGATATTCAACCACCGGGGTAACACACTTCGCATCTAGTGAGGGCTATTATCTAACGATTGAATACTATCGACCTAGTGTGATATCCATCCATCCACTGTATGTATCTGTGGGTACAACTGGCTCCTTTTGCCGACTTATGACTGTTGTGAGTGTATTATGAGCTTATGTTTTAATGCTTACCTATTTATTCATTGTCATTCCTTTAACGTTTATCAGTTGTTATGGGAAAAGAACTTATGGATGCTCGAGTGCCTAATCGAGACAGGACTCGAAACTTAGTGGCTACCCCAGCCTATCCCCCATCGGAGCAAGGGACGCCCTTCCACGAGGAATATTCATGGTCTGAACTAAACACGGGTATGGCCGCTAACAGTACCATTGACCGTAACTGGGTGACGAGGATATCTGGTGTCATCCAATGTCATTTTATCCTCTTCAAAGCCGTTCTCCCTCCGCTTTTTAACAAAATGAAATAACTCAACGCATTACATCACACGACACTTTACAGTGGAGATTTATTACAAAGTTGGGTAATTTAGTTTACCTCTGGACGTTCTTATTCACCAAGTACGTTTTGCTCAAGAACAAGACAGTGCTATTCAGGGTTGTAGTAGTCCGTATCTCTTGGTAATTGTAATTGTCCATGTTCAACGCTATCCACGCAGGCTTTAGGTAAACCCGACTTATTTAACTTGCCAGGATACTCGATGATAACCCATTCATGAACCAAGGCAAGGTGGACCTTTGGATCTACTTTATACTTTGTTTTACCTCAGTCCAAAGCCCATCGTACTTCTTTGTTTTTTCGCCAACTTACCTCCAATTAATTGGAACTTATTCATAAGGTTCACATTGACGTACTGTACAAGATTAGTGTAAACATATGTCATATTCTTGGACTTCATATTTTTTTTTTGTTTGTCTGTTTTTTCAGGGTAGCCTTTTTTTTCATCCCGTTGTGATTATGGGTACTTCTTACCATGACCCGTATATGGGGTTATCCAGTCTTTTATTTACTATCCTCAAATGATACCAGTTGTGTCTGTAGAAAATCACTCGGAAGTGGATGAACGATGCATCTCTAAACTATTTTTACTTTTTTTTTTTGGCCAATAAATATTACAGTGATTGGGTATGCCGTAATTGAGTTTGTTTAAAAAACCACCGCATTCAGAGCTCACCATCTAGATTCAAGCAACAATATAAAAAGTGAACACTTCACCCTACCACGCTTCTGATATTGAAAGAGTCCAGCCCCACCTTCAATGCAAAGCACTACTGTGTTTCATGAGGAGTCAGCTGGAGTACAGATGGTCACCGTGCTATATCCGAGTAGAATTACTACCCGTATAAGCTTTAGAATCCGCACACTGCGTAATAGTACGTCAGTGAATACCACAGAAATAACGAAACAGTGGTGGGCAGTTTATTGCGTCAGGACGCAGCAGGCTATCCCCAGCCGCCATGCTGAGAACCTACATGACGCCGGAAAGGGGCATTGCTTAGAAGAAATGATCACGAGCTACGATACACACTCTGCATATTGAGGATATGGTTGAGTGAATGGGATACTCCTGGAGACCACCAACCCTAACTCCGAATATGGCAAAAGGTGCTAGTGAACAGCACGAATGATGCTCGCTTCCAGTCACTGGTTGGATTGTATGGACTCTTGGAGAAGCCTAGGAAGCGACACATTCCATTTTCACTATATGGGTGATTTTTTTTCGACTATATAGCAATTTAGAGCGAAGACGTACCAACTAAAATATAACCAATAGGATTTTGTGAGAGATCCATTCAACTTCGGTGGATTTATCCCTATATAGTAGAAAAAAAACTACCCATATTTCTATCTGTGAAGAAGGAGCCAGTTCAAAATTAGTGACATTTTTAAGTTTCCCCGCAGTGATTTCGTTATTATTGGGTATAGATATACGTGGCTGTGGGTAAACCTATTAAATAATATTCACAAGCATTTCTCTACTTATTTACAATAGTACATTTGATGTTCGTTGGCTAACAAATAAAAAACGCGTACTGGGCCGTAACCCTCCGTTTGGTTAAAAGTGCCACGCAATACTTGGGAAACATATGGTTGGGGTCAGTATACACAACCTTGGCACTGGTGCTTGAACTTTACCGGATTCCTGTTTATCGCTTACTGGGCCTTATCCGGGAATGTTAAATCGGACAACACGCCGGTTACCAGGTCAGGTCTCCCATGGCCGTGGTAATGACCAATCAGCCCTCTCTCCGTTATAGATAATACTGCCGTGGAATCGGTTAATTTCCTCCTGGCTGGTACTTTAGAAACTTTTAAGCCAATGAAAAGTTAGTGATCTCTTGACAGAGCCCAGTTATTTTTTCTACAAGTGCACGAATAAGAAGACAAAAAAATATTGGAGTTGTCCTTGATGGATGTCCATCGGTGAGTAAAGTACGGTGGTGTTGGATGTGATACGCTGTCACCACACCATGGCCTTGGCACAAGTCACCCGAACCAGCCGAGTCTGCCCCCTTTGGGGGTTGCACCATTCACAAAATAGACCGGTCTTGACTGAACTCCAGCTGTCACGAAAAAAAAAGAATGGTTTCTATCTGGGCTTATCCCCTTGTGAATCCTCCGAACCAACGTTCGTCAACACCATATTTCATGATAAAGAAACAAGTTTGAAGAAAAATGGCATTATTCTGGCAACGGTTGCAATGGCCAATATGCTGGCTTCCATGACGGATAGGTAAGATTAAAACAATAACACATTCCATAGCTAGTATATGCTGGCATTGTTGGCTGCCATTGTTCTTTGTAGCTCAAACAATGGGTTAATTTTATGTATAATGACAACCTCTCACCAGACAACAAATTGTGTAGTTTGCGAATACACCAGAGTCCAGAGAGCACTATTGGTAAGATGAATTACCACAAGTGTCTATCATCACCTATCACAAAGGGGGAAGGGAGAGATGTTAATCGGGATTTACATATTTTGCCGAGTCGCTAGTTAGATACTGGCGATTATAAGGATAAATATTACCAATGTCAGGTTTCCCATGCCTAGGCTGTTCGCCTGTATAATATCTCGGTTACAAGCTATAATGCCGGTAATGAATCAGCAATATATTAGAAATGTTGCGTGTGATGATTCTATATAACCAATTTGCGAATGCCAGTACTTGCCTCAAAGCACAATTGTAAATATTAGCAACATAGAACCAGGAACTGTAAATGCATTTATTGCCCACCAGTAATGATAGCTGATATGGTTGTTGTCATTACAGAGAGCCCTGGTGTTGTGTGACACCCAACGTACCTGTAACACGTCAAACCAAAAGTTAACATTGGTTAAAATATTATATAATTAATTAAAAAAGAGGTTCCTTTGATTAAAAGTGTGATACGAAACCACAAAAGACTACGTCACAATTTATGCAGAGTTGTGTGGGTTCAAGAAAGAAGGAACCCTTGTCATTGCCAGCTAACTCAAATTAAGGGTGCGATGTTCACTTTGGTCAAAGTCCCGAGTACATACCGACAATTAATACAAAAGACAATCGACGATAATTACAAAGACCAGGGTTCTCTTGTAACAAAGTATGCAATTATAATGTGGGTCCTTTGAAAAAGATACATCCAAACTTCTTTAACCTGAAGTTACCAGGCCCTCGACAATTTAGTGGTGATTCGTCTTAGTCTCTATGCGGGTAAATAGAACCGTTTATTTTTTCGATAGATTGACTAGGAAGGGTATAGCGTACACAATGGGCATATATTTTCCTTCACCTACTGGCCTGCATTCCAGTCTGCGTTTTCTATTGGCCAAGGGGCTCGTGGTTAGTAAAGCGATAATCGCCGGTACTGTTGGTAAAAGTTCCTAAGGGCAACGCGTTCATTGGGCCAGTGAATACAATGTAAATCTCATTGGCTAACGGATAATTAGCATACCATATCAGTGGCTCATATTGTACCAGGAGAAACACAGGAACCAGTCAGCAATGGAGTAGACGGCCGTTTCTCCTCCCATTCCAAACACTGTCAGTAAATACATAGACGTTTGGGGCTCTATAAGTAATAGCAACTCCACCCACACCAAAACAGTATGGTACATAGTACTCGCTTTACGAAGGTTTCCCAATGGCTAAGGAGAGGAAAAGGTAATTCGAGTTTTACAGCTTATTTTGTCAAGTATTCCAGCCAGCTATGGACAGTGGCTCTTTAGCTCATTAAAGTCATCCTAAGGTAAGACCGAGCCGTATGGGTTGGTTCATTCCTGGGGATGCCAAAGCGAGGTGAGGAGATATAACGGTGATACCCCGGCTTTGGTCCACCTATTGCTGAAGGTTGGTTATTGGCTGGAGAGGGTGCCCCAATCAAGGCGGGATCCCAAAAATGAACGTGAAGATGATGGTTTTGAATCTGTCGGTCCTTTTTCCGGAGAGGTTCATCCTCCTTCCAATAAATACTAAATACTATGGAAGTTGTGGCCCAAAATAAAAGCAGCAGGTGGTAAAAAAAAAGGTACCACACAGAGCTTGGATACCTTCAAAGGAAGGGAGGCCGTCGCGTGTATCGTTTTAGAGCGATTCGGTAGCCCCAAGGATCCCAGGCCAATAAGCAGTGAGCATTGGTTAATCCCATTCGTCAGGGGATGGACAAGTCGGATTACCCCTTCGTTAATTACCTTTTTTTTTATGCATAGCATGAAATACATTCAGTCACCAAACTTGTGAATCCCTTACCTTTCCAGTGCCAAGTATTTAAAAGGCCTCTTTTCCCACTTGTTTTCTTTTAGCTTGTTATTTTGCTTATTATTTAAGTTGTGGCAGCCTTTGTTACACCTGAATTATTATATTCAAGTTTATATATTATACATCATTCACTTGTGACTGGTCAATTGCCTTTTTTTTTACTATATAGACCCACCATATATTAGTCCACTTCTTCTGGCGCCTAGTTGTAGCTACACCGTGTTTTTTAGTTTGCCATTCTAGTTTTTCTTTTTTACTTATTCACTATTTTTACGATTATTTACGTATTTCCATTTTATATCTTCTAAGCTTGACGCTTGGGATATTAAGTTTTAAGTCGCATCAACGGTTAAGTCCAATCTTTTTTCTTGTTACTTTTTACACTAGTAACCAACGTGCACAATCTAGGTTTTTGGTATTACACAAACGGTTCAATATTCTCAACCAACCATTTCATCACCCACGGAATACCCATATCTCGTGTAACATGCGTTCTTTCACTATAACCACCTTCGCCGCCCTGGCTGCCCTGGTTGGCAGTGCCACCGCTCATACTTGGGCTGATTGCGTCGATTACATTCCGAATAACAAGGACAACGCTCTGAAAGGTGACTGTAATGGTTTCCCTCGTGGCTATCCTGGTCGTAATGACGTCAACATTAACACCGAATACACATACTTGTTTTCCGGTACCCCCTCTTCCCAGCCAATGTGCCAGCCCGGTCGTCAATCAGGTGTGACCTACACTGAAGCCTATCCTATGGGCAAGGCCTCTCCTGGCGAAACCAAGAAGATCGCCTATCAAGTTAACGGGCACCAGAACACTTTTGCGAATACCAAGGTACAGGTCATGTATTTCCCTGGTCGGGATCTTCAAACCGTGGATTACAACGAACGCGACCAAGCCAAGATTATCGGTGAATGGAAATTCACTGAAAACTGTTACCAGCCCCTTCACGATAACCAAATCTGCTGGGGCAGTTACACCCTTCCCGATGAACTTCCCGCTGAACGCATCTCCTTAGTCTTCTTCTGGTGGTTTGAAGAAAACCCTGCTGGGCAGGAATATTCTACCTGTTTCGATCTAAGCACCGGTGCCGGTGGCAGTTCTGGAAAGAACACTTCCAACCCTGGTAGTGCTGCCCCTTCAATGACCAACCCTTCGGAAGCGGCCTCACCAACCAATTCCCCGGCCGGTGTTGGCAATCGCGCTGAACCTAGTGAGGTTGCAGCTGCCGCTGACCAGGCTAGGTGCCGCCGTCGCCGGTGCGAATCCGGCACATGCCAACAACGTCGTCGTCGTTAAATGATCCTGTCAAGTCATCCTTAGTCAATCCTTATTCCAGTGAAGCCTTCCGCGGTGACTGTTATCAGTAAACCCTTTAGCCTTTTCATTTTTTTTCTAGTACACATTTGTGGGAGCGAAGGTTCTTTATTTTTAATACTTGAGCTTCACTGGGCAATGGAATGTGTTATTTTTGGGTTGCTTTTTTCGCTTTCATGACCCGAAATAGTGCCTTCCTTTGACCTATTGGCAGGATCTTCCCTCTTTGCTACTTTTATAGTTTTGATTTTACTGCACCTCGTAATTGCTGCTGTATTTTCCTTTTCTTTTTTGTTAATTGCGCATGCGTTTATTTTAAAGTCTCACCTTCCGGTGTGTAATTTTTGGAAGATCGTGTTCGCTCTATCATGCGTCAATGTTCTTTCTTTTGCACAATAAAGATGAACTCGATAATATATTCTAGTTTTGTGTATTCGTGAAGTGTACTTTCATTTTTCAAGTGCGGATATGATGTTAGAGAAGACGGCTAGCATAGTCTCACTATTCCTTCATAGTGGTCGGAGACGAATGGACTCGTAGAATGGCATAGCAAAGCGGAAATTGTACCACCAAAGCGTCTGCTACATTTCTTCATGCTCAGTGGCTTTTCTACCCATTTTGTTTTACTAGTTTCACTGCTGTGTAATCTTAATAATCCCAGTAGTTCATCTCAGACTTTACCCATTTCACCAAGTGTCAGAAGAAACCGCCAATTTATAGTTATTCTGTTCATCTTCTACACCATTATTCCAAGACGGGTCAGCATGACTTCATCACTACCTTTACAAACATATCTTGACCAACATTTCCCGTCGTTAGACCAGTTGGACACCGTGGAAGTCCTACTCCGGGAGGAATTGTCCATAGCTCAAGCATTGCAGCAGCGGACTGACCAGGTCACTGCGGAAACCACCACCATAACCCACCAACTTGAACAAGAGTTACAGCAGGCAAACACGGAATTGGACCGGTTGGACCAACTCTACCAAACTTTGTCCGGCAAGAAAACAAATTCGACACCCGCCGCTGCTTCTCACTGGGAAGTTTCTACTTCAGATGACCAGACACCGAAGGAATCGTCCCGAGTGGAAGCACAAACGGATTTGCTCCCCGCTTTGACTAGGGAACTCTCGACGTTGCAGGGCCTACTCACTACTCAGCATTACCTCAATATGGTGATGCAGACGTACGATTTGCAGGGTCGTATCCAAGCCGAAGTGACACAGGCACCGAAGCGAGCCTTGGCCCTCTACCACCAATTACATGGATTGGCCTTTGAACTACGTTCGGATACCCAGCCTGTTCCGCTGGCCAATTGCTCACACTTGCTGGGATTTGTTGACCAGCAACTCCAGCAGATGTGGTCTAATATTCAGCAAGTGGTGACCCAGCGACTGGTTCATTGTTTAAACCAATTGGCCTGGCCCAAGCCTATTCCTATCCCCCCACCCCAGGGCCTAGGACCGAAGTTGGACGAACTGCAGCAGGCCTTTGCCGATATGTTACTATTGGAACGTCCCCCAACCGCCGTGACCCTTGGTACCCCATCCAAGGAGTCGGGGCCTCACTCACCCTTGTTGGCGATGCAGGTGTTATTACGCCCTTTGTTGGTCCGATTTAATTACCATTTTAGTGGGGCGCGTCCTACCAACCGACTGGATAAGCCTGAGTGGTTTTTAACTCACGTTACCAATACCATCCGAGAGCATTATCCATTCCTCGAGGAAGAGTTGCAACCCGTCGTGGACCAGTCTGCCTCGGTGCATTGTTGTTTACGTAACGAATTCATCTGGGGGTGGGTTCGGGCTATTTTGGACAAGTTACGGGATGACCGTGGTCGGTACCTCGGGGAGCCATTATTGGTGGCCCACACAGTGTACCAGTTGGCCGAGTTTGATCGGACTCTCAGCGAGGTATATTTTTATCCTTCCCCCGCCCCAGATGTTATGAAATCCCGCGGCCCGGCAGATGGGTTCCATAGTACGGTGGAACAATTCCTGTCTGACCAGCGCTTATTCACAGCGTGGCTGGATGCTGAAAAGGAATATCTGGCTGATCAGTACAACGTGCTTATTCTAGACGACAATGCATGGACCATATTGTACGAAGACTTGTTGGATAATAACGAGCCTCACCCTACGCAGTCAGCGGAGACGTTGGTGCAGCTGGTCGAAGGGACTGGGTTACGAGCTCAGGGGTTACCCCGCGTTCGCCAACGGTTGCTGTTTTTGGCCGATTTACAACTCCCCCTGCTGGAAGCTTACGCTCAAGAAGTGGATCGGGAAGTGCAGGCTCTCCAGCAATCGTTTTTCACCCTAGTGAAACACGCTGCAACCGACATTGCTACCAAGGCCCATTCTACCGCCGTTGGTAGTCCCGCCACGCCGGTGTTACCGTCGGGTCGAATGGAGCCCAAATACCATGACCCTGAGCTCCTAGACCGGTTTTCCCAGTGGTGTCGTTGGTTCCATACGTGTTGGTATATGTGTGACAATTTACAGGAATTAGCCGAACAGCCCCATTACCTCTCGTTAAGTGCCTACGTTATGCGACATTACCGACGGTTACGTCGTAGTCGGGATTCGGACAAAAGGTCGACCGGCGACCAAAGTTTTGCCGAGCAGTTAAATACCGTGTTGAACGCCGCTGCAAGACGGTCAACGCGTACCCTGCGTACATCATCACGTTCGGCGTCTCCTGCGTTACACGTGCAATCAACTGCAGGTGTGGATGATTCTGACCAGTTGTCTACGGATGAGATGACAGGGGAATGGTCTACTACTACCTCTAAACTGACGGATACATCAGACGATGCGTCCCAATCCGGAACCAGTGGCTATGATAGTGACCAAGATGACGAAGAAGAAGGCGATGATGAATCAGTAGGAACGGACGGTGAACTAGTTGACGATACAAGCAAACTAACGGGAGATGGTCCCTGTACGGTATTTGATGACAATATTAAAACCTTTGACGAGTTGACCCGCAAAGTTCAACATACGTTGTACAAGGCGCTCACCCAAGATTTCATCGCTCAGTTGCGACCGTACCGTAAGAAAACTGATTGGTCGGTAGACCAGCCGGATTTGTTACACCTGTTAACCGTAGCAGAGGGTGAGTCCTCATCTGAGGTTACACTTCCTGGGGCATTCCAAACCTCCACCCCTGCTGCTACTTCCGCTCTAATTACTGATATTTCTCACACAGCCGCGGGTGCCAGAACGGGATTGCAAGAGTGCTTGTCGGTCGAACTGACCGGTGCTTTAACGGCCTTGAACCACGCGTTTACTTACCTGGCCCAACATCTCCCCGATGTGGTATTTCAGAAACTATATCGGGATTTCGCCTTAGCGGTGGATGACTTTTTATACTACCGAGTGATATTGGCGCACACTTTTAGCTTTATGGGTGCTCTACAGCTCACCTTGGACCTTACTCATGGACTATGGTCGCTGGCGACGGTGTGGATTCCGAAACCTGCTAATTTTTACCGTAAAACTAAAGAAGCTGTACTTTTGTTGTCGTTACCTTTGGGTGAGAGTCGTCAATCTGAAGATGCTTCCTCACTGGTCGTTATGTGGGAGTCTCTGATAAGTTCTTTAATCCCCGCGGCCATTGTTCCGGATCGGACTAATGAAACCTTTCCTGATGTGTGTACTACGTTGTTCGACCTTCACAAGTCCCGTCCTGATAAACAATTGGCCCTGACGAGGTTAGGTATCGATCATTTAGAATTGGAGGACGTGCAACAAATCCTTCGGCATCGGGTGGATTTCCCTTCTGATCTGTAAAATGACAAAGTTCGTATCATTTCCATTAGTGACTACGCACCTCGATTCTAAATGTATATTGTCAACAGTAATTAACAGCATGCCGAATCATCATTGGAATCTGTACTTTAGTACGTGGAGAGTATTCGAGTATAAAAAATGCAAGTCTTTTTCTATGGTTAGCACTCTGTTTAATCTTTTCACATCAGCTAATTCAAAGCAAACTGTTTACATGGTAGACAGACAAGGACCAAAGAATAAACCCCTGGAATACTTCTATTGGTGTATACGGATATGAAAGATAGGGTAAAGATTACGTATTAGATAGGAAACATACATGCACATCAGTTTATCCAGTGTAAAAAAAGGGGGTATGTGCGAATAGAAAAAAAAATGAGAACCGCCCTGTTGTAGCCACTATTTAGTGGCCTTTAGAATAATCACAACACCAATTAGAGCGGCTAAGAAACCACCCCCAATGGCCGCCGGGATAACCCAAGGATCAGGGATCCCATGGTTCTTACTACCCCCATTACGACGATTAAGATGAATACCTTCGTCTGCATCCTGGCCACGGTGTGACAAAGACCGATCAGATGGCGACCGAATTAAACCGGATTCATTCGCTTGGCGTTCGTCCAAAGGACCCGTTTCCGAGGGAATGCCGCTACCCCCTATGGATGAAGCAGAACGAAGGACCGCCCCGGTGGGGGGAGCTACTCCGGTTGTTGACAAAGGTTGACTAAGGTCGGGTTGGGACGCAGTATTAGGGTTTAGCGCTAGCACCAACCGGGGCCAACGGTGAGATCGGGCCATGCCCACAGCATCCAACAGGTCTTGATCCGAGGACAATAGTACGTGATCGCTCTCGTCGTCCAGATAACACAGGCCGGTTTCGGACAAGATTTGCTGAGGATTCTCCACTCCGTCTAAGCTTAATTTGGATACCACAATCGATAAGAGTGTACCCAGATCATGGTAGTTGGCAGTAAAACGATGAACTTTGCCGGTGGGCGCTTTGAACTTGAAAATAAACTGACCTTCTTCGAATAACGTAGAGGGTACCGCTCCGGCGGCGGTGGAGGCCACGTGCGATTCGTCACCGATTCGCGAATTTACAGCCGAAGCAATATCTTCCGCCACGGACACGGATTCGTGTGGGTAAATATCCGAGTGCATATGGTAAGCGGACGGGTGGTGACTGGAATTGACCATCGAATCCGAGTAGATGGATTCGTTTTCAGCTTCGTGGGGGCCGCCCGTCCCGAAGAACCGACTCCACATGGGTCCTTCGGCGTCCTGCCCTTGGATGGACTTCATCAATTCCAGCGTAGTGTAGCACAAGGACAACACATCCACCATACCCATGATTTCACCTTCTTCCGAAACCACCGGCAAGTTCAGGTAGTGATGTTCGTACATGCGTTTTAGCGCGTCCATTACCGTAGTGGTGGGTAACGCGGTGTCCGGATGAGGTGTCATCACGCGTACCACACTACAATTCGAAGGGTCCAGCCCAGCGGCAATCACCCGCAGAACAATATCTTTACTGGTAAAGATACCGGCCACCCGGGCGCTCTCTTCCACAATTAATGCGGCGGTGGTCCGCTGGTTACGCATTTGGTTGGCCACTTCACGAACACTGGTGCGTGGAGAAACAACCACGGGTTCGGAATCGCCCAAAACGGAGGTCAAATCCGGGCAAGACATACGTTCCCTCAGGGCGTCCACGAACTGCATCAAAGGGGCCGGGTGAACGGACCACTCCTTCTCTACCCCTTCTAATGCGTCGTACAATTTGCGACTAGACCCGTAAGCCCGTTCCATCTTATCCAATGCTTCGTACATACATTTGATGACGTCCAATAAACCTACCACATCCCCTTCATCATTACATACGGGTAAGTGACGGAACCCACGACTCACCATAGTGTTGAGCGCATCCGTAGCACTGGTATCCGAAGTCACACACAGCGGATTCTGGGTCATAATCTGGGCCACGAGGGTCGCCCGGGCATCCATACCTTCCGCTACCACACGAAAAGCCACATCCTTGGCGGTGAAAATACCGGCCAGACGTTCGTCATTGTCCACCACCAATACCGAATCGGCACGTTTAGCCGCCATAAGTTGGGCCGCTTCTTGGATCGTCATGGTTTGACGTACCGTCAATGCCAACGAAGGCTGGAGGCTGGACACCGTGCCTGGTACTCCACGTTTCATACGTTGGTGGTGACGGTTCTTGGGGCTGGCCGACTTGCGCAATAGTTCTTGTTCGGCTTTTTTACGAATGGCCTCATCCCTTCGGGTTTGGCGACGACGAGCATTGTCGGTGTTTGTGGCCGGTGTCACTGTAGTGCCAGAGTCACCGGTGTGGCCTGAAGCAATGCTAACCGCACGGCGGGGAATACTACTACGTGGTGACGATGCGGACATCATAATAGAGATGAATAGTTCAAAATTAGATAACAATAAAAAAAAGACTAGTTACCAAATTGAGGGAGAGAAGGAGGAGTACTAAAGCAGTTTCCACTTGTCAGGTCTCACAGCGGTGATTAAAAATCTGAATACTGAGAAAGAACAAAAACAGACAGGGCAGGGCCAAAAAAAATATTTAGTATCGGCAAGAAGTTTTATGTGGCGTGTCAAAAGTGGGGTCACCCGAGCGTTGGGTGAAGTGTGTTATGTTGTCGTTATTATATATACACTAAGTAAGTACTGCTGTGCACAAAAGAGTGGAGAAAATAGAGTTCGAAGACTATACCAACCACAGCCAAGAGAAAAGTAGTCGGAAAATATTTTTTTTTAAAAAAAAAACAAAGAGCGTTGGACCTTTTGACTGTAAACAATATAACATAGCGAAAAATATTGTGTACGTGTGTGTTTGATTAATGGGCGGTGTTGCTGCTTTTAAGTAAAGCCGGAAACCCATATCCCGCTTATAGTTATTGCGTCGGCACACCTGTGTCACACTGGCATTGGAAATACCCGTTACTTGGGAGGATCTATGTGGTGACTGCAATGGTAATAACACTCTAATCTTTTCCAAGAGTCCCCACCATACGGAAATCACGGTATTCGGATATTTGAACCCCTTTTCCCTTGATGAAATAATAACAAGATATGGTCAGAAATCGTTATTTCGCACAAAGCCGGAAGCTGCTGCACTGGGAATCACGTTATAAATCCAATGCAAGATAAGGGAGGCGGGGTCACCTGAGGGAATAGTTATTTTTGTACTCGTTCATTATAGGAATATCACCAACTTCCTTCGGGAAGGTCGAAATTGTTATTATCTTCGTTTTTAAATATTGGTGAATTTATTAGGTCTAAAATTAAAGAAAAAGGCATCTACAGATATAAATTTCACTAGGGTATCATAGACCCATAGTTGACAACCTGTATAAATAAAGTCAATTAAACCAAAGTTTCTTCAGGAACTATGCATAAAAATTACCCGATGGCCAAAAAAAAACTGTAGAGGCGAGTAGGGCTCATCGGCAATTCTGAATATAAGTTAAATAATTACTAACAGGAGGTAGAGAAAGTACGATCTTGAGGAACAGGGCCAGCATGGCGGGAATGACGGCTAAAATGGACAACGGAGGCATATGGTGCGGGTAAGTTTGGGTTTCCTGCCAGGGGGTTAGTTTCATCAGAACAATGTGGAGAACGGCGAAACCCAGGGCCCACCATCCTAAGCCGGACTGGATAAAGCGCCATTCAGCCCAACTCAAGGCGGCTGCTACCGCAGGAAACGACGTAGCGGCCAACATAATATAAAATAGGGTAGCGATAATGGCTGCTAACAGACTAGCCCCTATTCGGGCGGGAATACCACGCTCGGTGCCGTGATCAAACTGGGAAATCATCACCAGAGAGGCAATGGCGTGGAACAAAATCATAAAGATGGCCAGAATACCCAGTGACTTGCGGGCGTTGAGCCAGTTGGCCAGCCACCAGGGAAAAGACCGCCGCGCCGTGCGATGTACAAGTTGCCAACTGTTGGCCACCACTCCGGCTAGGTTAACCGAGGCCAAAAGCACAATAGCGGCACAACCGACCACTTGATTGGTGGATTCCAAGGGGAGATTATCGAAATTACCCTCTTGGAGAAGGATATGGGTTCGGATACAGATGTACAGTAGCCCAAATGCTAAAACCATACTGGCAAATACCACCGAACCCCACCACCCATTAAACAAGCGGAAATTTTCACGTTCCAAGGCCCGAGACATACGCAGGGAGCCACCGTCCACAGGAGTGTGTCCAATGGAACGCACAATATTCATCACCTCCCGTTGGGCCTCTACATGATCACAGCACACGGACACATGGGTGTTGGCGCCAGTAATCCGATTTTCCAAATGGTATGCCGATACTGTATTTAATGCTTTAACTATCTGGGTACTCGGTAACCCCATAGCCAAGGCCTCCGCCAGGGACCGCCCCAATTTTTGAAGGTCAGCCTCTGACCGAGGGTTGGACACATCCACCACTATTTTGCCCTGCATCGAGGGTCCATAAATTTGTACGAATTCAGGATGGGCCTGCGGTGGAATCGCCAGAAAGACTACTCGGGCACATTCCACCGCATCACTGTAGGAAGTGGCCAGCACCGGCAAGTCGAATCCGATGGGGTTACCCAGCTGAGGGTTTCGCCGACCTAGATGAACCACGTAACCTGCATCGTTCAGTCGTTTCACTAGTGCTCGGCCGAACCATCCAGACCCCAGAACCGCTATGCTGTAACTGGATAACAGAGTATCCCGGCTGGTATCTTGTATTTTGGTATCCACTGCGATGTAGTCGGTAGAGTCCGTCCGAGACGACTTTTCGCCGGATGTCTCAGTTTCCATGATATCGTTTGACATAATATGCGTCAGTCTACGCATTTTGGGTAATTATCGGAAGCAAAAATGTAATGTAGAGGTGTTGGAGAGTAAGACAACCACGTGGGTGTTAAACACAGCGTGGGTTGTATCATCAGAAACAAGGGGTAACCAAGGCCGTTAGTACCATATATGTTAGTGACAGGAACAAAATTGAGAAAGCGCTCGTGCTGAGTAGGTAAGCACTGTTTTTTTTTTTCTAAATAGGCCAAGCTTTTCATTTTTATTTTATACAAATAGCAACTGACAAGGTGAAATTAGCTTACCCTAGGCAGCATGGATTTAAACTAACCATAGTAATAATAGTAACTGGTTTTTTAAACAACGTAAACTATTCAACACCAGCGGTGTAGGCGGAAAGAATAAGAACAAAGCCCAACGACCTAACTTACCTTTTACTATGAGGCTGAAAAACAATTACACAGATGCAAAAAAAAAATAAAGACTTGGGAGAGGAGAAGAAACGCTATTAAATACCAGCACACGAAAAAAAAGAATAGAGAGAAAATAAAACTTTACGAAGTAGAGAGAAACACTGGGGTTTTATATCCTATTTCTTCGTCGGGGTAGGAGATTGACCCTGGCAGTCAGGAACTCGACGTATAGAAGCAAGCGAACGGTACATTACAGCGACAAGCTTGCGATGAGAAACACCCAACAGGAACAAGTCAGAAATCCCGACCGAACAGTCAAATAAATGAGGAGGATGGACGGGTAGCTTTGTTCTTGATCACTGTGGATTCTCCCGAATGGAAGTTTATTTACCCCACATTTGCCGTTCCAACATTTTCTTTTCCCTTCCAGACTGAGGCCAAATATGGTAAAGATCAGGGGAGATCTTCGTTGGGTTGGGCTACGGTGGATGCTGCACTGGTCCCTTTTTACGTTGCACAACAAAAAGAATGTGCTGCAGCTTCTACGAGTTTTCCTCACACGTCTATTATGAATTGGGATTGTTACAGAAGGATAGATTTACGCTGTATTTTGTTCTCTTGTTTTCTTTTGCCCTACACTATATCGGGTACATCAACTTTACGTCAATGAGGTATTGGTCACCTGGCCAGCGACATGAAAAGATAGGGAAACCGGGTCTGTTCGTTCTAGGACGGGGGAAACTGGCAAGGTTTCTCATGGCGGATACGATTTGATTAGCGTTGCAATGCCATTTACCAATGTGACATCCTTTTGCCGTTATTCTGTTTTGGGGGAGCGAACTCAAACTTCATCCACAAAGGTTTTTTTTTCCACGTTGCTGAAGCGCAGGTTCCACTTTTATTATTCTCAGACAATCGAGGGGCAACATTTTATACCCAACTAACCTTGCAGTTCGCACCAATGTGCCACTTGGTCACAATGAAGGTTTTTCGCTATTGCCCCTTTGTTTTATAGTTGGGGTTTGCTTTCCTTGGCTCACACGTCACCCCTCCATGATTAACTTTGTATACCGGTAACTGTAGTTAGTCACAGAGTCAGACAAGTGAAGGTACACCTAATTAGCAAAGACCGGTCGGTACCTTTGTGCTATCTTAAAAGTAAGTTCTCTCCTTGCCAGCCTTTACGCGCTAACCCTTGCTATAACAATCCTGAGCATTCTGGAGGGGTTAGTGAAAGGAAAGCGGATAGTGAAGGAACCGGTATCATCACCCAGCAGCGAGAAGTTCACAATTACTACAGTGTACTCCTACCTTTGTGTAACGCGGATAATGTAGCACTCAGCTCAGAAGACTTTTTTTCCTTTGTGGACCGGTCTTCCCTCGTGCACACTAGGTGGCCCTTGCCATGCATTTCATTGCTGCCTAAAGCGATTTATCTTGACATGCTTCACTTTTTTTCTTTGCTCTTGAATTATAACAGTGCATTTGGTGGTTGCCGTTATGTATGTATTTGACGCTTTCGTGTTGTTTTAAAGTACCTAATAAGTTTACCGAAAACTCTCCTCATTTCATTGTAAACGCTAATAACGGGGATTCACACTTATCGTTCTGCGCTCCTTTCCCAATGCTCATGTTAACAATCGCGCCATTCACTATTATATACTCAAAAATACTTTACTCATATTGGATGACGTGGAGCAATAAAGCACTTTAGTTTTTGTTGGCATTGTTCAAGGTCATATTCATTGGACTGTTTCCTCTCTCTTCATTCTTATAATTGATACGGACCGCACCTTTTGCATACAGCCCCTTTTACTCTAGTTTCTCTATTTCTTTTAGCTACATCGAGTATAAAATGACCCTAGGGTTACACTTTGACGAGGACGACGTCCCCGGCCAGACCCGCGCCTTGGTAGGGGTGGTATTAGCCGTCACTGGTAATATATTTATTTCCTTGGCCCTCAACCTCCAAAAATATGCTCACAACCGTATTCAAAATGGGAAAGGCCACTCCCTCCTGGATTCCACCCGCTCAGACTTGAACGCACGGCATAATGATCCCCCACTGTCGTCATTGCCCCTTTCCCTATCCCCACCAATATCAGAGGATTCCCCGGCCCGTTTGGTGCCAGTGCAACCCAGAATATCCACACATTCCAACTTACCTAGCAGACTCTCGCATGACACTGACGACCGGGACAGCGCCAGTGTTGTATCCCCCCTACTTCCCAAATCTAGCCGTTTTCCAATGCAATCCATTACACCGTTGCGCTATTCTTTAAACACCGGTTCGTCTCATGCTTTGGCATCCCCCAGGTCGAGTATCGGTACTGTTGCCAACTCAGAGCGGGACCATAACGAATTGTATGCCAAACCTAATCACGAGCCCGATACCCAAGGAGCGGCCTACTTGCGTAGTCGGTGGTGGTGGTTGGGCATGGTTTTAATGGTTTCTGGAGAAATTGGTAACTTTATGGCATACGGATTCGCCCCTGCATCGGTAGTGGCCCCACTGGGTACGGTCACTTTGATTACTAATGTGTTTCTAGCACCTTTGATCCTCAAGGAACGGGTTCGAGGGCGAGATTTACTGGGGGTGGTTTTAGCGGCCATGGGTGCGGTGGTGGTAGTGTCGAGTCTGCAATCTGTCGAAGTAGTACTGACTCCCGGGGCTCTCTGGGAGACCCTTACCTCCTTCCAGTCTATTCTGTACTACTTGGTGACGGGTGCCGCCATCTTCGGACTGGTGGTTCTATCTCCTCGGTGGGGTAATCGCATTATCTTGGTGAATCTGGGCTTGACGGCACTCTACGGGGGGTACACCGTGTTATCTACCAAGGCTCTCTCCTCGCTGCTTCAACTCAAGTTAATCCTTATGTTCAAGTATCCCATCACCTACTTTTTACTGGCCATCCTTTTGTACAGTGCGGTACTTCAGATTCGCCATCTGAACCGGGCGTTGCAATACTTTGATTCCACCCAGGTCATCCCCACCCAATTTGTGCTTTTCACCCTGAGCGCCATCATTGGCTCCGCAGTTATTTACCGTGATTTTGCCGGGGTCGCCCTAGCGGACGCGTTGTGGTTTATACTCGGATGTAGTTTGACCTTTTCGGGTGTTTTCTTTATCACTTCGCGACGAGATACCAATAAGGGACATTTATCACATCGACCAAGTGTGGCCTTGGAGTATGTGGACCGTGTGGCGGATGAAGCATGGACCGAGTCTTCGCTACCCGATCGTGTAGGGGATTCAGTGGTAATCCCTTCGATCTCCTCCGCCCCCGTAGCCAATACTAGCCCGACCGAACGGACAACTTCGATAGCGGTGGACTCCGTAGTGGATAATTTGGAACCACTTTGGGCCTATATCCAAAAGAACACGGCCACTGTACCCAGGGCGAGTCAGGATGATGATGATGATGCCCCCTGCTCGTCCACAGGAGCGGAGGTGCCTCCTAGCTCGACGGAGACCAATCGACTGTCCCAGGCTTTCCGTGTACGTTATACCGATGTGGCCAATCGCCTGCGATCCAACTCCCGTAGTTTAGCGGACCACGCGGCCCAGTTTCATGGCGTGTTAAATCCTGCCTGTATGGTCATCTCCAGTACCCAAGAAAACGAAGCGGAGCGCCTCCAGCAAGCCAATATGCGGGACTCCCCTTTAATCTCGTCACAGTGTGCTTTGGGGTCGAGGCCACTCTCCTCCGCGGTATACCGCATCACTGATCGTGGGATAGTGCAGACGGGGCCGGCCGTGGACGGGGAACGGCATCATCAACTACTCCACCCGCAAGGGTATTCCGTGTCAGCTTCACCTTCACCGTTGCGTCATGGTTTAAACCAACTTATGGATTTGGGCCAGCGTTCGTGGTCAGTTTTGGATCCCTTGACGGGCCGTCTACGAGGGGAACAATCCCCGAACCCGTTGTCTCCGTCAGGAGAGGGCCCCGTGTGGGGTACCAGTGTTAATGACGATAATTCCCCTATTATTGGTTTTCAGGACCGTCGAGTCAGTTTGGTTACTTTGACACCTTTTACTGCTCTGGAGGAACACCCCGCTGATTCGAACAGGGCGCCTTCTGCCGACGCACAGTCTTCATGTGTACTTTAATCATTTAAAGGTATGGTTTGCACCCTTTTTCTGCGTTCAACTTCATTTCTAAACGCATGTTGGTCGTACGTAATTTTTTTTTCTCAACCATCCTTATGGCGGTTTTTGCATCGACTGTCTAATAACACAGTATTCTCTTGCTGAATCCTTCTGTCAGTCCCTAGGCATATTGCTATACACTTTTTTTTATGAATTCGCACAAGTAATTGATACACTAAACGTATTCTCGCATTTATAGATCATCTACGCATTTTAGTAGACTGTACATTAGACCTAGATACTTAAAAAAAAGGGAAAAAGTGACATTTTCTCTTACCAATGATACATTAACTGACCGCAATGCAGGGGAATAATACTGTAGTGCTAAGCGTCCCCAAAAGAAGTGGTCAAAAGCAGGCACTGTAACATTTCATTATCCAAGTTACGACTTTATCGCAGATATCGCTTAGCAATGTCACGAACTGTGAGAGGTAGGGTAATATCTTACTGATTCAGGTCGTCTCATCAACCAACCCTTTTGCTGTATTCGAATATGGTAGGGCTTTGCATGAGATATCCATCTCCCATTCAGGGTAGAAGAGAGGCCTCACCATTGTTAGCAACAGGTACTTTTCATGGATTTTTCCACCTAATATGATTTCATCACATATGTATTATTGTCACTCTCTGAATTTAATACGTATAATTCGTTACAGAGCAATCAGACGGGGTTAAATTCATCACAAGAACCAGTCCAACTCGCCTATTCTATTGCAAAGGGATCGAGAAGGACTACACAGAAATAATAAACTTAACAAACAGATCAGTTTCTAAAATATTTATTTGTATTGTACATGAGAAAACCGATACTTTAGGGAGGGGGGAAGCTCAGATCACTTAACCGAATTACCCTAGTAACGTGGCTTGGATATTATGTACAAACTCGTACGTGGGATGAACTGTTTTATCAGGGCCTCTCGTCATATGGGCTTAGCCTGACTAGAAGTCATAACCTGGAAGGTCCCTTTCCTTCACCACAGGAAAATTGGGGAGATTTATCGGGTCTGTGTTGACCATGGCATGACCAGGATGGCTGTGGTTGGTCTGTGGTGCTACTTTACCTAGGGATCTTCATTATTCCGCTTTTTCTACAGCGAAGAGAAGTGACTCACTGCATCAACGTGGGGGAGGGACTTCGGCGTGGGCTCTGCTTCTCAAGTTTGTTGCAATACCCAGGGCATTTACAATCCCATTAAACCCCCAGGATGAAAGTCTTGCAGTCTAGGGGTTGGTAGTCGGGCTCACATTTCTCCTTGTCATTAACACCAGTCTCTTTTCTTTTGCTTACCACACCTCAGTATAGCATTCGACTCAGCTGGAACGGAAAGGGAACTTGGTAGAGCATATTGAACTCAAAAGGGACATGGGGTGTAGGTCCACAGGATTGCTTCTTACGCTTAGCTACAGACTTTTATATTATCCGGTTAAAAGAAATTCTGAAAGACAGCAGATGTAATTTACCTTGCTAAAACTGATACAGTCAACATGACAGCAACAGGAGTGACTAAAGGGTTTTTTTTACAGAACTACGCAGGTAACATAAATGAAATCAATCGTTCTCCTCTTCATTCGATCAATGGCCCATTCCTCTATGAAGCTGCTTTGAAAGATGCTACCTCATCATGATGTTGTCACACTAGTATTTTGCACCTCTGAGATTGCCACCGTGGTTGCCAAAGTAGCTGCGGTGATATCCCATAGCTAGTATAATATTTCAAAAGTTATTCCAGTCTGATAGATCACTAGAGGCATTAAATTACTTACAAACTCATATTGCTGTGGGAAATTATGACTAGACTCACACAACTACCATAACCTGGGAATCCGAATGTCCTCTTTTTTTGTTTTTACGATGTATCTGAAAAGTGAGATTGTGTGTAGTTATTCTCACCATATCTAATTTCCAATGGCATATCATGCCCATTATTGTGAATATTCCTACAGTGTGTGCTTCATGCAAAGTGCGTTGCACTGAACAATATTTTTTGAGGGTGTGCCCAAATTGAAAAAAAAAGGATGCAACTGATCATGACTATGAATGTATCCTGGTTTTCCATTGTAAACTTCAAGTTGATAAAGAATGCGGGTAATGGATTCCAACAATGCTACTGTGGTTTTTTATGGTGTTGGAGCATTGTGCTTTTCTTGGAATAAGGAGTAAAGACCATATGGCTTAATTTCACGGAGGAATACTAGCCACCATTGTTCACAGCTTTCTTTAATGCCCAGTAATAACATCAGTTTTTCTGGGAAGGTGCAATGACTTTGTGAAATTTGTCCAAGGGTAAGAACATGGAAGTACATTGTCTACTACTTGAAAAGTGGCCAAGTCTGGTATGGTCAAATTATATAAATGTCATTCTTCTACCCAGGTTAAAGCTTTCTTATATCACTCATGTTAACTTCTGCAGCATTAGTCATTTCATTGTAGCTACAAATATCACACACTTATATTTCGTTAGTTTTATTGTCTTCAGTATCCTCATCCAGAAGCACTCACCAATCTGATTATTAGGCCAACTCCACATCTACCAGAAAGCATCACCTGATTATTCCTCAATGCTTTAAATTTTACATGTAAAATTTTCCTAGTATTAATTGTAGTAGTATTATTATCACCATCTTTTGATTGGATAAGCAACCTTTAACTCTTAAGCTGCATCGTGTACATTAGTAGGTTCATAGTGATGGAAGAGCAGCTTAATGAAAGTAGTTCACAGACACTGCCTAACTCTTTGTTTAGAAATTTAACCCAAGAAACAGGACACATTTATTCTTCAATGAGTACAGGAGATGAAACAGTGGTCTATCAGAGTGAGCATGGGTGTAGGCCTTCTCTTACCTATGCAGACCTCATAATAGAGGCTATTCTGAATAGTCCGAGGAGGAAGTGTAATGTGGGTAGTATTTATGGGTGAATTGAGATTCACTACCCATATTTCTGTACAGCAACCCATGGATGGCGAAATGCCATCCGTTACAACTTAACTAGCAGTGAGTTGTTTGTACGGTTACTAAGGGAACCAGGGCAAGAGGGGAGGGGATCACTGTGGTCCCTTGACCTTCACAGACTGTCCCGTAGGTACAGTAGGGTTAATGAGAATTAATTTTAATTCACCCTATCCATAGCTACCACAGTTATATCCTACTGAGAATATAAGGATATAACATACCACTTACCACCTACTTCTCACCAGAATGCCACCATGATATTGTGGTACACGGTCAAGATACATGGAAAATTCACAATGTGAGGTGCCCATTGGATGCTCCAAGTAAAGGGCTTCACCTGTAACCACATTTTATTTTCCCAATATACCCCATCTTGTAATTTTTTCTATGGACATGTGTACCCTGTTTCTGGTAATTTTTAATAAAAATATTATATCCATATATTTCCTTCATGTAATAACATAGCTTCAATGACATTACACTAATTTATGAGTGGAGTATGCTAGATATTAGCCATAAAACAATGATGTGAGATAGAGACATAAATGCATGTATTACCTAAACCATTCTGTTAGCAGATAAAATCATTTGAGGTGTTAATGTGCTGCCGCACAAAGGGTACGATGAAATTTATCATCAATACCTGATATATTCTAAAAAAATCGGAACCCAACTGTCATTTGTCACTTGTGTGAGTGACATATTTATTTCGTACTATTTTTATCCATTGCAAAAATTTATCATTGCGTTCAGAAAAAATTGTTGTGTAGTATTTCCATTTTATTTTACTGTTCTTTGCTGGTTTCGACAGCATATTTAAATCTGTCAGAATTCTGTCTTTTGAGCAGTGTCCAATGTCCATTTTCCAGTATTTGAAATAAAGTCGTACTCCACTCTAGTCTTTCGTACAGTTCGAATTTTATGTAGTTTGGGTGGGTAATTTATTTCTACTATTGTGTTGGTCCACTCAAGTTCGTAAACTTGTTTTAAGCATCTATTTCGATTGAGTATTTTCGAGTAATCTGAATGTTCAGATATAGTTTAGTTTGTTGTGTAGTTTCATAAGGTCTGAATCTTCAGATCTAGTCTATTTTATTGAAAAATCTCATAAGATTCGGTTCTCAAATTTCGTAGTTTCATCGTAGGATTTCATAAAATTCAATTCATCTTTATTTACGGGGTATCTCTTTGACCTCAGATTTAGTCTGCTTCGAGTAGTTAAAGTGATTTGGGATATTGTATTCCAAAACTCCAATTCCAAATTTATTTTGATTATTGTGACAGTTTTTAGCAATTTTATTTCGATCAAAATATTCTGAAAATGCTATTTATTGATTAGTACTTTTTTTTTACACTTCATTCCGTGGAAACTAGCGTTTGCCATGGCGGAAGAAAGACGTTCTTCGCATAATCCATCCCGCAGGATAATTCAAGAACGCACTACATAATTGTACGGGTTTTTGGGGGACAGAACGTGAGGAGACTGACACTTCTTCCAGCAGTATAAAAAACAATAAAGAGTACTTAAAATAAATCTGATAATGATTGTACAATTTATAAAATAACTGGAACGTTAGAATGAAATAATGACACAAATTGACCAATCCTCTGTTTAGAATTAGTATTGTGCACTATGAAATAAAATAAGATTATACTCAAGTGGAACATCACTTAAGGATAAACTACTAGCTTCAATTGACTATAAATCTCCACACATCTGTTTAATGGATGAAATCAACCTGTGCTATGAATTTATTCCTAAATTATAAACAAATAAAGTAAGTAAAGTAATGAACACCAAACCTATCAACAGGAACTGAGCAGGTTTAAATATACCGCTCAGTCTCATCAATAGAAATGGTAAAGGAAGGTAATTCAACTTCACACAAAATTTTTTTACTGGAACAGGAATGGGAGATTACATCTCCCAATGAGGACGACCAGCTTCCTCAAGATGAAGTTGAGACAACTACAGAA
>JAOPJG010000281.1:0-30438 GCA_027478255.1 Dispira simplex | reverse complement strand
TCCAGCGTTCTAGTCGACACTGGGGAACTTGTCGGTCGGTCCAACGAGTAATGAAGCGGTTGTTGGCAGATCCACCGATGCAACGGCTCCCCCACCAGGCCATCTATAGCCCTTCCGAAGATCCCCACGCCCCTGCGTATATTGTGGACTACTGTGGACAAGTACTGGCGAATTTTTACGATGAAAACCCAGATCAGGTGGGCACATTACCCACCGGGGCACTTGCACAGCCAACTACCTCCAGCAATCAGACAGGGAACGCTCCCAAATCCACCACTCTTTCGACATGGACGGTGGATCTCTGTAAGGATTTTTCGGATGTGGAGCCTGACGGATCCCCTCACACGCGCTCATGGATGGATGAAGATAACGGCGACAACGTGGTAATGTCCGGTGGGGAAGATTTAGCAACATTGTGGGATATGGTGGCATCCGATGACAGCGACCTGGAGCCTATGTCCTCCACGATTCCCAAAGCAAGGCCCCATATATCCACAGATTCCACAGATACCACAGATACTATTCGGTACACTGCCGTACCTTCCCAAAACCTCTTGGACAGATTCCGGGCGGTGACCGCTCGGGATAGTCCTGTTAAACCAGAATCTACCGCTTCGCCAGTAACCAAAGAGGAAGATTTCGTGTTGCCCCTGTACGGCGAATCCGACTATGATACCGATGAGTTGTCGGAATCAGATTTCATCGACGAATCCAACGCTGACCCGAACGGAAAGGGTGGTAAGAAATCAAGCGCTTCTTCGATATCCACCGAGGCCCAAGAAAAGGTAACGGCCTTTGTCAATAATTACCTGGACAAACTACGCGACAAGTGGCGCAATACTAAGCTGCCGATACTTCAAGCACGCGCCTGGCACAATTGGCACCAATTCAAGGGCAAGAAGGAAGCCATGGCCGCGGAAAAACAGGACCTGGAAAACCGTCGTTTACCCAAGCAACGCAACGCCATTGTGGAAACGGGTATCACCAACGAACTTAGACTAATCCGTCTGTGTACGGCGTTGACAGAAACGGTTTACCGCATTTGCCAATTGGAATGGCTGGTGGAACTGGTGGAAAAGTCATGTCCTGATCCTCCCACCGTCATGCGAAAACGGTCGTCGAAACGCAAATTTCGTGAAACTGAATTGTTTTCTGCGGCGGCGGATGTTGGAGCCAAGGATGGTGCCAAGACCGAGTTGAAATATAACCTGTCGTCGACTAAACAGCCCACGAGTGATGCTCTGACGGAACCAGTGACAATGGAAATTAGCGAAGACGACATGGCCGACTTTATTGACGACTCGGAGCTAACAGCGGAAGATCGGGAACGCTATAGTCATTACTATGAGAAGAATATCCATGCCCCGCATCGACTGTGGGATGCCATGTCCACACCAACCCTGGGCCCATCTAATAACGCGGTCTCCCTCGCACCTACCAAACAAAATGCTAGTCCTCTCACCCAAAGTAAGGCAACCTCTAATACCCCAAAAGCGGACCAGAGGGTTTCGGAAAGGGAGCAACCCATAGTGTTGGCGGAAGGCACAGTCAGCTCTCCTCTTGCACCGGTGCAGTCCCCGGAAAAAGCCACATCGACTGCAGTGGTGGACGATGGTGTATCCGTGGAAGAGGGCGAAGTGCCAATGGATATATCTGTCACCCCGGAAATACTTTCTGTAGCAGGAGACGAAGACATGGTCGACGAGCTAGAATTGCAGCCCGATGAACCGGGTCCACTCATTCAAAATGTGGTGACGGCGGGTCTTTCCACAGAGTCCCCATCCAAAACTAAGGACAGTGAACCCGCGACGTCACAGTTAGTCCAACCGAGGACTTCCCGTTCTTCCAATTCGGTGATCGTGATTGATGACCGAGAAGACACTCGATCGACGCCAGGCAGTTCGCCTGGTCCGGACGATAACCAGCCGGAAGTTGACAAAGTACCTTCGTCACCGTCCCAGGCTGGTAGTGATGTGTGTGTCATTGACGCTAATAGTTTTAACGAAGCGGTACAGGGTCGTACGTCGTTCAATGGACGCAAAAGTGGCCAGAGTTTATTCGGACAAATGAAACCCGAGCTCACGGAATCTCCGGGGTCGGGTACCAAGACTGCTTTGGGGGACCAACAGGTCCCTACCACCAGCGCTCCACAGCAACAAACACCACCACCACCACTACCGCCGTCGTCGTCGTCGTCGTTATCGGGTCCAGTGGCAACGGTCAACACTAACGTGGATCCGTCTTCGCATGTTAAAGGGGACCATGTCACCAATTACCCTCCAGAACTGATGAAAACCATGGTGGCCCAGTTTACCCCTGAAACGTTGATGGTGTACTTTAAAACTCTCTTACGTCAGGTGGCATGTCAAGTCTCTCCCTTCCATGCCGATGAATATGCCTATACCCCATTGAATCCGACCGAAAAGGAGCGCGCCGTTCAAATATACAGATGTTTTTATACATTTACCAAAGGACGCGTACAGAGTCGAGTTGCTATGCTGACATACGTGCAACGATTTTACAATTATGTGTGTCGACTGTATTCTTTGAAATCTTTGGAATCCGATACTTCCGACAAGACTCAGCCTGCGGAACAGGAGAGCAAAGTAGACTCTCCGCCACAACTAGGCCGTAAAAACATTCGTAAAATCAAAGGGGAAGAAGCGGACGCTATCCAACTCCGGGAAAAACTCCAACAGCAGGAAAAGGAATGGCAACAACGTATCCAGTCCACACTCAAACGAGTAACGAAGAAGACTATGTCACCGTCACTAAGTAATACAAACGAAGTGCTTAGTAAAGTCCAAGGGGACTCAATTCTCATTAATGTGGGCCACCCAGAATCGGATGCAGACGTCTTTGTAGCGCCGTTTTTAGCCAAGCATTTGAAACCCCATCAGATTGAAGGGGTACAATTTATGTGGAAGAATATGGTCACATTTTCCGGACGCGGGTGTATTGTGGCACATGCGATGGGGTTGGGGAAAACGTTCCAAGTGATTACCTTTCTGTATACCCTCTTGCAGGAAATCGTCAATCGAAATCCGGCTATCCCGGACCATATGCGCAGTCGACGTATACTAGTCCTGTGTCCACCTACACTTAAACAGAATTGGTTGAACGAAATCCACCGGTGGATTCCCTCGGCGGAACTGACCCGCGTGATCGGAAAATTGTTTACGATAGATAATGCCTTGCGCTCCGTGGAACAAAAACTGGATTATTTGCAGAATTGGTATGACCAAGGAGGTATCCTGCTGGCTGGATACCAATCCTTCCGGGATTTGACCACCGGGGGGTCAGCACTCAGTAAAACTCCGCATACCTCCGAAGATGTAACCCAGTTCCAAAAGTTACTGTTGGACCCGGGACCCGCCGTGGTGATTGCGGATGAAGGTCATAAGATTAAAAATCCCAACGCCCGGCTTTCTGTCGTGTCCAAAATGCTCCACACCACCAGTCGAGTGTGCCTAACGGGCTATCCTTTACAAAACAAACTGGAAGAGTATTGGTGCATGGTGGATTTTGTTTATCCGGGATATTTGGGTACCATTAGCAATTTTCGAAATGCGTACGTTAACCCTATTAACAACGGGTTGTTTCCGGACAGTACCCACGCGGATCGCAAGATTTGCCAACAACGACTGTACGTTCTCCACGACATTTTAGCGGATATTGTGCAGCGGCGGGAAATCCAACAGATGTACAAAGAGCTGCCCCCCAAACGCGAATTTGTTATTACCTGCTCGTTAACCGACGTGCAATACAACATGTATACCGAAGTTTTGATGCACGAGTTGTCACAAAGTAACGGCGTGAAGAGTTATTCGGGGTTACTGGCAATGGAACATTTATTGCGGTCGATTTGCAACCACCCTTACATTTGCTATTTTTTATTGCAACAGCGGTACCGGGATCTGTTACCGCCTGCCCAGCGGGTAAGTAATGCGAGTGTATTAGCTAACGGTACCTCATTATCGTCGCTATTTGCCCATGTTAAAATTCCCCCGGCCTTACGCGCGGAATCACCTGGTGGTCGGAGTAATAGCGGTGGAAATTCCCCGTCGGTGGGAGGCGCGGACGATGATTTGGACGGGATGCAGGACCCCGCGGAACTGGCCTCGGCTAATATGCCTATTGTACCGGCCGTGGTCAAGATTATGGAAAAGGTCTTGGACAAGGTGGATAACAAAATGGCCCCGGAACACAGTAACAAGATGGTCATTCTTTTGCATATCGTGCAAATGTGTCAACGAAAGGGGGAAAAGGTGTTGGTGTTTACGCGGAGCATTCCCACTATTTATTTCTTGGAACATCTGTTTAAACAGGGACCTAACCGCATCAAGGCCCTAAGGTTGGACGGGGCGACCCCGATGCAGAACCGGCAGGCGCTGGTGGATACGTTTAATAATGATTGGAACTATACCGTTTTTCTCATGTCGTCGGGGGCGGGTTCTTTGGGACTTAACATTACATCGGCCAGCCGGGTAATCCTAGTGGACGTGGGTTGGAATCCCAGTTTTGACGAACAGGCGGTGGCCCGGTCTTACCGATACGGCCAAACCAAACCTGTGTTTGTGTACCGGTTGTCGTCTTGCGGTACTATGGAAGACAAGATTTTTAAGAATAATATTCACAAAGAAGGATTGTCCAAACGCGTGGTGGACCAGCGCAACGTGGAAAAACACTTTACCAAGCTTCAGCTCAAGTCGTATTGGTCAGTACCTCCACAAGATCCCCCATCATTACTGCCCGTTAAGCGTCATTCGTTGCCACTGGATCAAGACGATGTATTGAAAAACGTCGTGGATGATTTTACTGATAATATTGTAGACATTATCGAAAAGTCGTTTTACTTGCATGAGGATTACGAGGTGATGAGTGAGGAACACCAACGAGAGGCCCATGAGTTTTTACGTATGGAGCGCGATCGTATTTCGGGTAAACCTACGCCGCCGATTACGAGTGATGTTCCCGCGTTTCCCTCTTCGGAATTGGCCTCGTCGTCGGTCAGTGGTGAGACAAGTGCGTCAGCTGTGTCTAATCCAGTAACAGAGTCTGCTACCACTTTGACGTTGATAGCGGGAACTGCCCCCACGAATTTCCAACTTTGTGAAGATCATGCTACTGTAATGTCGTCACTCACTGGTGCTCAACCCTCAGAGAACCAACCCCAGTCTTTGTACCAACAACCGCCTCAGCCATTTTTAGGTTCATTAATGTCGTCGTCTTCTAACCCCAAAGTTCACCAGTAGTTTGGTCCCATGGTTCGTAATTTTGATATCAAATTTTTTTTTTCATTTTGCAATTGGCATCCCAACACCTGTGGGTTTCATCTACAATTTTTGTGATCATAAAGTGTGTACTTCATCCCTTATCCTTTCAATTGCTGTACTATAACGTTTTCCATCTTTCAAAGGAAGCTTTGTCATTGTTGCTAGACAGGACCTCCATCATAAGTTCGAGATTAGTGTAATGTTCATAGATGATAACTTTTATCCATGTCTTTTCTGTCATGCTAAGTGACTATGAGTGCTGGGTAACTGTGGACAGTTCTCGCTGTACGGAGAATTTGAGCATCAATTTTTCCGCAATTGCTGTGTAAAAATCCTATTGAACGATAAAATCTTACCCTATATGTATCACTCGTAAGGGGAAGCTGTGTTGGACCAAAAATAAGTGAACAGGGGGAAACTCAAATGGCTAGATTGAATTGAGCAACGATAGAGGATGGTCAGAGGTAGGGAATTGTATGGCAAGTAGGCCTCCCCTTCCCTTGTCTCAATGTTTAAAGTTGATGGATTTGACCTGCTTAGAATAATGCTATTCATCTTTGTTCGTTTGTCCAATTCTGCCTAATTTTAATTGTTAGTTGCTATACTTCATTGCCTATTGGGAAATGTAAGTATCACTTTGCACCTTACATTTTATGAACAGCATGCAACGAGCCACAGATTCTCATAATTCACCTTCTTCATTCCGGGGACGTGAACACTACGGACGGGGTCGTGCTGCCCGCCACCCCTTTGACCAGGACAGCAGTCCTAATTTTACCGACCAAATCCTCAGTACAGCACTGCCAACTGGTCGCCAGAAGAATACTGGGTACCACAGCAGCGGCCACCAGCGCAACACGCCAGGGCCTTCTACAGGTAGCAGGGGTCGGTCCTGGCGAGGAGGTTTTCCTTCGAGTAAGCCGGATTATGGTACGCCGTTAGTGACTGGGCCAGGTCGACTTACTACTTCACGACCAACTCGTGGTGGTTCACCTGCAAAGGGTCTTGATAAGCGGGCTTCTCGGGCTGACTCAGCCGACCTTACTGAGTCGATGGAAAAGCGGTTTCAACAGTTATCATTAATCAGTCGTTCGGATCCTACCCAAGACTTGGGGGAATCTTTAAACCAAAGGGATATTCAAGACCAGTATTTCGTCCACCTCGGCAAGAAAGTGACCGAATACCGACAAAAATATGGCGACGGGGATTGTCCCGCACCCACCAACCCGAATGCCGCCGCGAGATCGCCCCAAAGGTCGCTTTTGGAGGATATGGTGGGCTGTTTCCGGAAATTACGGGAAGGATTGACATCGTCCCGACGAGTGGATGCGCTCACCTTACGGGCGTACGAGCAATCGATGGAAATATGTATATTGGCCCACAGTAACGGGGAATTACTCAAGACGGTGCGACAGTTATTGGAGTATCTTTATCCTACGTGTCGCCAAGATCATTTTAATTTGGACCAAAGTCGGAGGCCGGAAATGTGGGCGTATTACCAACTCTTTCTGGTGGGTCAGAAGGTGGAACGACTTGATTCTACTGACTGGCAACTTACCAATACAAAAGCCGCAATAACCTGCACTAGTCCGAAGCTACTTGACCTACGTACGACGGTGACGACTAGTTATTTGGCCCTCAAACGGGGCAATGAAGATGGCACGTTACCAGTAGATGACCCGTTTGTCGTGTTTTTAAGTGGCTGCTTGTCAATATTGCGTTCGGACCATCTACTTTGTCAGTTGGCAACCCTCACCCCTTGTAACAGCTATGTGCGAACACTTTTTGCCCCTACGTTAATATGGTGCCGGGCCCGGGTTTTAGCCACAATTTCCCGGGCTTACTATTTCTTATCCCTTGCCCAAGTGTACCGGATGTTAGGAGAACCATCTAGTGATGAACTTTCTCAACTGTTACAGCGTACGGAAACCCCTCTCTGGTGTGAAACGTTAGAACGAGATGATACGAGCCAACAGATTCTCCTACCGGATAAGGCCAGTACCTCTGATCACATGATGTGGTTTAGGAAACCGCCAGCACAAAAGTGACGTGATTCTTCCTACTGCATTGATTAGTGGAGGTTTTCCCCGTTTCGAGAGACATTCTTACCTGTTTATCATTTCCACCCGTTGTGCTAACAGAGGTGCTCTAAGTGTCTTGTTTGAAACCAATTATAAACGGTACTGTGGCGTCAGTGGCCAATTTGTTGTCCATAGAGTCCATGGTTGAGAGAGAAAGTGCCGTTGTATGATGAAGGAATCTGTACTATTACACAAAGGTTTGTGAAGTAGGCAGTGCCTAACAAAGTGACCTACGGATAAAGGATGGGATACGGAAACGTATCTAAGAACCAGTAGACCTCCTTTACTACACACAAGTGACAAAGAACGCCTGACTTCCCAATGCTGTACTATCTGGTGGTGGAAATGGCCCACCGCAAAAGTGTGGGGTTTCCCCTACATGCATCGTTTTTCTCTGGTTGGTTTGTTTGGCTAGCCGCGTTAAGCTTTTAGGCACCAGTTGTATAAAGCTTGCGTTGACCCTTTCTCTTTCCCACTTACTCTTTTCTTTCCAGCTACGATTCGCCTTCCTTTAGCAACACTATAGTATGTTTTGTCTTTCTTATAAGTGGCCTGTCACACTCTAGAATTGAGCTGACATATTTTTTTTTCATCCTTTTGGCTTGCACGTCTGGTGACTGTAATTTTGCAGACTATAGCCACCCTTTGTTAGCCAGAACAGCGTCGCACCAACACCAGTGTATAGTTTTATTTTATTTTGCATTTTCTCTGTTTACGGCCCTCAATCGCCACTGCATATTGTGTATTGTGATGGGTTACACTCAACCATTCCGACCTACCAGTCGACTCCAAAGAAAGCGGGGCAAAATTCGTAATGCCCTGTATGGTATCCGTAGTACACAACAGGGTCCGTGGATGGCCCACAGTGCGGTATGGGACACACTGTACCCTCACCACGTCACTGGTAAACTCCGCCGTTCGGTCCGGTTACCGTTCATCCGACCCCAAAGCTGGTTGCGCAGTAGGAAACAACTGCCACCTAATAGGTTACACCGACTCCCACGCCCGCCTGCGGGAGACTTACCACCCCAATTGGTACTGCGTGTGTACGGGTTCCCCCATGACGTCAATGTCCACCAAGTGGTCCAGCTATTTAATCAGTGGGGCCCGGTGCACATGTGTCGATTGTACCCGAAAGACGCCTTGTCTCCTACTTCGACCGTGGAGGCCACCGTGCGTTACCGTCCTCCTCCTTTGTCTGCACTCGATTATTTTCTTAGCCCCCAACCGGCGTACTCGCTTACTTGGGGTTCTTGCCGGCTGACTTGGGAGGTTCGTAACTACACTCCTCAACCAGCCTTGTCGAACAACTCCCAAGTCATACCGTCACCCTGGTGTGATCACCCGCTCGTCCTCTCCGTTCAACAGGATATGAATCCGGTATTTTGCTCCCAATTTCACCTGGGCGTCCTCTTGGAACCCCGTCGGTACCTCTCAGAATGGTGCACCACCCAGGGTGCCAAACTGCTTTTTCAGCCGAACAAGCAGAAATTGATGGTCTATTTCCTTTGGTTAGGCAAGGAATACCGCATGGTCATACACACCGACGACCTGGCTGGTCCCATTAAAATTACCTACGGCGAGACTGTTGAACCTGCCCTGAAGCAAGGACATGCCGTGGACCCACAGTGCTCTTTGGTTCCCAACTATAATTCACCGTGTCCTTCGCGTCAAGACCAGCCCACTTTTCCTGGGAGTAAGCCTCAACTTACCTCTTCCACTACCGCCGACGACCGAGAGGTGTCAGCCGCCAAGCAACCCCATTATGCGCTAGTGCAACTCTTGATTCGAACCTCTCGACCACCTTCGTTCTGGGGAAATAGCTTCGGCACGACTGATATGGACACGGTGTGGTTCGTGGGCGACAGTTGGAAACGTATCACTTCGTTACCCCTGAATAATGGCCCGGCCGTTCAGGAGGATCCTATGGCACCCATCACCACGGGGGTGGAGGATGACCATATGAATTTCGGCCAGTGGTGTGTCTATCACTTGACTGTACCAGTGATGGTCGACCCAGGCGTTGGGGAAAATGGGCTGGTACCGACCCCTTCGGCGATGCACATCTTGTGGCATGTGAACCAACTTAATGTTCGCCAACTGCGCCGTCAACTAAAACAACACCGTTTGGTAAAACTGGTGAACCAAAAGGCGTTCCCGAAGTTGGTGGCCAAGGCGGGGGAAATGTCGGTTATGCCTCGTCTCATTCGGCTAGGATCCCGGTTAGCCCCAGAGGTGCACTATATGTTGGAAACTCTAGTATCACACACCCTTTTAAGTGAGTACAATCTGACCCAACCGTTTATGGAACGTTTAGAAAAATTACCGTCTGACACCGCGGTGCGGGCGTTGGGGATGTTTTTTAGTCGGCAGGGTCGAATCTATACCCCCGCCCGGGAACTGGAACGGATAGTGCGCTTGTTGGGGCCTTCCTTAACCTTGTCCTCTCCCACCACTGCCGGGTCCACTATGCCCACCACTCCATCTTCGACCATGTTGGTTCGAAAAGTGGTGGTGACCCCCACCAAAATTTACCTATTGCCGCCCCAGCAGGAAGTGTCCAACCGGGTATTACGGGAGTTTTCCTTTCTGCAACATCACTTTTTACGGGTAACGTTTACCGATGAAAACCTACAGCGTTTGGACACCAACGTCTTGGTAAGTGGGGCCCTGTTCCGTCGTTTGTATCGGGCCCTCCGTCACGGTATTGTTTTATGTGGCTTGCATTATAAATTCTTGGCCTTTTCCGCCAGTCAACTGCGAGAACAAAGCTGCTGGTTTTTCGCACCGGAGAAAGATTCCCCAGCCACCACTACCCCTTTGGCATTACCTTTGGAAGCCAATGGTCATCGTCGGGGCCACCCTTACCCTGTTACGGCCGACTATATCCGTTCCTGGATGGGTGATTTCTCTGGTATCCATATCATCGCTAAGGTAGCCGCCCGTATGGGTCAGTGTTTTTCCACCACGAGTGTCGTACGTTCGATCCACGATACCGATCTGAAGGTTATTCCCGACGTGAAGGCTAACGGCCACGTGTTCTCGGACGGGGTAGGGTTGGTCTCACCCGATGTATTGAACCATGTCACGCGGGTGCAATATCTGGATAAACCGCCGGCGGCCTTCCAGTTTCGATTGGGTGGGTACAAGGGAGTACTGGCGGTGGCACCCTGGTTAACCCAGCCGAACCGGTTGTGCCTTCGACCCAGTCAAAATAAATTTCCCTGCCCACACCAAATGTTGGAATTTGTGCGACCAGCCACCTACACGCCGTGTTTTTTGAACCGTCAGATTATTATCTTGTTGAATGCGTTGGGAATCCCCACTGAAGTGTTTCTCCAGTTGTTGCGGCAGACGATGGCGAGGTACGACCAGTGCTTGAGTAATGCCGCTCAGGCGGTAGATCTACTCAAGAGTCAGAGTGGTAGACATGCCCCGAGTCGTTTCGCGATGGATGCCATAACGGCGGGTTTCTTTCAGGCACAGGACCCCTTTGTATTGTCCTTTGTACGCTGTTTTCGATCGGCTATGCTTAAATCCTTAAAGCAAAAGGCCCGAATCCCGATCGCTCAGGGAGTTCGACTTATGGGCGTATTGGACGAAAAAGGCGTGTTACAGGAAAACGAAATATTCGTGCAATTCAGGGATCCTCGATCATCGTCGGCGAAAATGACTATTATTACCGAGTATTGTGTCATTACCCGTAACCCGTGTTTCCACCCCGGGGATGTTCGGGTGGTGCGGGCCGTGGATCACCCGGAACTGCACTATTTGTATGATGTGGTAGTATTTCCCGCCCGGGGAAAGCGCGATCTGGCTAGTCAACTCTGCGGCGGGGATCTAGATGGCGACGAATACACCGTAATTTGGGATCCGGTACTGGTCCCCAAAGACAAGTATACCCACCCGGTACCATCCATGGATTACACTCCTCCACCCCCTTTGACAGAAGACTCTGTGACCATCCGCCATATCCAAAGATTCTTTGTGGATTACATTATCAGTGACAACCTGGGTCAAATTGCCAATGCCCATTTGGTCCACGCGGATCGTTCCCCACACGGTGTGCGTGACCCTAAATGCTTGCAGTTGGCCCAGTTGCATTCGTTGGCCGTGGACTATCCGAAAACGGGTCGGGCGGCCGAACTTGATCCCAAGTTACGGCCTAGAGAATATCCGGATTTCATGGAAAAACCTGACAAATGTTCGTACCGTTCTACCGGAGTTTTAGGTCACCTGTATCGGGCGGTGCGGTGGAAACCTCCGAGGCAGTCGTTTCTCACTTCGGAGGCGGAATCCACGGATACTAACTACCAGTCGTCCTCCCAGTCTCGGGATCAGGCAACCGAACCGGTGGATGACCCACAAACGGATGAGGAGACGTTACTGGGAGTATTGACCAGTCCAGCTTGCCAAGCTCTCCTCCGCCGTATGCGTATAGAAGGATTCGAGCGTTATGTAGAGGAAGCCCGTACGCTATTATACCGCTATAATGCCGATCTGGCGGCGCTTCTCTACCATTATGGACTAACTTCGGAACAGGAATTGATTGGCGGTATCCCGTTACGGTTTTCCCGATTAATCACCCGTAGTGAATACCAAATGCAGGAAACGTTGGCCAGGCTGAGTGAGGATTTACGTAATGAATATCGTACAGTCTTTTATAGTGGGTTGGCCGGGTTGTCAACTTCGGACTCATTGTCATCGTCTGAAATGAAAAAGGTTATGCACACTCCAGCGGTCCTAGCGAAGGCCGCCGCCTGGTATTATGTCACTTATCACCCTAGTGAACGGTATGGTACCGATCGGGTAGCCTGGGATTCGGAACTGGCGGACTTGTTCCGTACTGCCGGGGTAGCATCTCCAGCCATTCACATGCCTAAAGAACATTGGTTATTCCTGTCATTCCCTTGGTGCGTTACGGACGTGCTTTGTCAATTATTGAAACGTAGTAACAGTACTGGGTTGACGACGGGGATGCCACTTGTCAGTGTGAACAAAAAGTCGACATGGCCTTTACCAGTTACCACAGTGGTAAAGCCAGGTGGTTCGGAGTTGAGGAGGCCATCAGGAAGTTTGTCATTGTCGCCCACGTTGGCGGAGACTGAAGATTCATCGGATAGCTCTAATGCATCAACTACGGGCGGAGTGGTAGACAGGGACACTAGTGAAGCCGAATTACGTGATTTTTTCATGTCTTTATAATGTGGTAAGGATAAATTTTAGGTTTAAATTCGCAGTATTAGTAAATAGTTTTCGTTTCAACGTTGGTGTTAGTTCCCATAAACTAACCACATGGTGAGCAAAGGCTCACTATGAATACAAAAGTTGAATTTACGCCACGGTGATGGATCAATCATTAGTTACAGGATGTAAGCCAGCCAGACCCATGTCATATGAGTGATTTTTTTTCGACTATTTAGAGAAAAATCCGCCAGTGGTGAATGGATCTCTCATAAAACACTATTGGTTAAATTTTACCTGGTACATCTTTACTACGAATTGCTATATAGACGAAAAAAATCACTCATTTGGTTGGATAAAGCGCCATAACAAGGGCTTGGAGTCTTCCACTTTTCACTCCTTGCCATAAAACGGAATAACTGATGATTAACAGGGAAATAGTTGAGACCCTAGGTAATACTGACTATGCTGGTGTAACATTTCTCCCGTGGTGATTTTTCACCAAGGAGGGAAGGAAAGGGTACCTACAATCCAGCCATCACCCCTTTTTTTCAGTTCTGTACACAAAAGTGACTTTTTGGATAAAGATGATACAGAGCACACCCCACCTCGAGGTTGGGAGGAGAATGAACCTTTTCCAGCTGTTAATATTAAGGGAAAGAGGAATGGAATCACTATATCGCATTAGTAATACAAAATGCTACCTACCATGTGATACCTGTTCGGCCAATTGGTGCTATCCACAGGTGGCCATTTATCACCCCATTCCTTCGTGGTTTTATTTTCAATATGAAACAGGAATAATGTGCACGGCATGAGGGGGGGGTAATAGGACAGAGTAAAAAAATCTATGACGACATGTCTTGTCAGGTCCACCATTCTATATGGGTGCTTTTTTTCATCTATATAGCAATTTGGAGCGAAAATGTACCAGTTACCTTTTAACCAGTAGTGTTACGTGAGAGATCTATTCAACTTCGGCGGATTTTTCGTGATATAGTTAAAAAAATATCACCCATATGGGTAATTTTTTTTCGACTATATAGGGATAAATCCGCCAACGTTGAATGGATCTCTCTCCGAATCCTATTGGTTAAAAGGTAACTGGTACATTTTTTTGCTCGAAATCGCTATATAGACGGAAAAATATCACCCATATAGAGATTTGGAGCAAAAATGTACCAGTTAGGAATTTAACCAATAGGGTTTAGTGAGAGACCTACTCAATGCTGGCGGATTTTTCCCTACATAGTCGAAAAAAAAATTACCCTTATTTTCATGAAGGCTCACGCCACCTCCCATCAGCCACCAATAACTGTTGTGCCTCGGCAAAGATGATGTAACACAGAACTGGCCGATAAAAGGAAAGAGACGGAGGGGGAAGCTATGTTTTTCATCCTCACAAGTGGGGTATGGTCCGATATTTTCCTTTCCTACAGGGTTCTTCGCATTGGGTATACTAACTCATGCTCTCTGCTGATATGGGTGATTATGTTTTTAACCCTAGAGATTTTAAGCAAAAGCCGTTAGTAAGGGACACATTGAATTCTGGTGGGTCTTCATTATGGGGTTGGAAAAAAATGGCACCTATAAGCATTAATGGGAGTATCGTGTCAAGAGTGCAACCCTCATTCTCTATTATATAAAAGGTTCCATCCCGCCCATATCCAAACTATTCGTGACATCCTTCCCATCAACCATTTTTGTTTGCTGTGACTAACTCGTATTTTTTGCTACACATATTTCTTTCGAGGATTTCTCAGCCTCTATATTTCACCGCTTTCGTACCTTAGGTTAGTTCATCTACGTTTACTCCATGAAGCTCACTAGTTTCACCACGTTGAGCATTGTGGCCACTTGTCTCTCAGGCGGTGTGTGGGCCACTGGAGGTCTGTCCGAGGCCGAATGCGAGCTAGGTTTTTGTAAAGCCATGGAATGTGGAGACTCCCCTGAAAAGTATGACAATAGTTTTCCCTTAGACAAACTCAAGAAACTGCGCCAATTGACCAATCCAATAGAAATCAAGAAACTGTCGGACCTAGACATCGAGGAGCGTAAGGAACTGTCAGAAGTAGACATCGAGAAGCTTAAGGAACTATCGGACAAAGAAATTGCCGGGGCAGCCAAGGTGTACCTGTTGGACAAAACGTACCTGGAGACTGCACTTATCTCCAAAGACGAAGTGACAAAAGCACTTCAGGAAAATTCATCCGAATCATCCTATAGATATTATATGACAGTTTCAACTGAGGAATACGACATTATTCAGATACACCAGGCTATTAAGGTCGAAGTGTATTCAAAGGCGTACGAGGGGTTGGGCCTAAACTTCACCCGATTGAGAATGGATAATCCTGTGGAAGCCAAGGCGGCATATTTCATTCGGCTGTGCTATGGCTAATAATACTCGAAAAATTGAACGCAGTCTACCAGTCTCAGTTTCTTGCTGTATCTGGAACACTTTAACCTAGTAAACTGGTATGCACCTCAAAGGGGTCATTATTGTCATCCACAAGTGAGAGAGGTTTATCGCCCTTTTCTTCCTGAAGGTCATTCTGTCACTGTGCTAGGCCTTTGTGTATTGCTATGCAATGAGTATGACGAAATTAATCATCAGTCGGTGACATAATTCTATTATTTGAGTCAACCAGTCATTTATCAGTAGAATGGGTGACAATTTTTATTTGTGAAATCTATCAGTTGACTCGGTGAGATTTGTGGAAATAATCTGTGCGTTGTTTCAATTTTACTTTTACTGTTCCTTGCTAAATTCAATGGCATATTTAAAACTGCTAGAATTCAGTCAATTGAACAGTATTCATAATTCAATGTTTCGAAATAAAGTCATACTCCACTCCAATTATTTCGATTAGTTTACGTAGTTTGAGTGAGTAATTTATTTTAATATGAATTCTTCCACTCAAGTTCGTAGACTTGTTTTATGTGTCCATTTCGTTGTGTCGTTTTGTAAGATCTGAACCGCAGACCTGGCCATTTTGTCGAAAAAAGTATTTGGATCGTTAAAATTCAAGTTTTATATATTTCCATTTTTTGTCAAGTGATTCCATTCCATTGAATATCTCTGGTTTACGTTTGGAAAATATTGGTGTATTTTTTAGTATATTCTTACTATCTGTAGCGTGGAACCCAGTCTCTACCATGTCTGGAGAGCACCAGTCAGACCAACCTGTTTCCCAATGACTAATTCAACAAGAATAACCCACTACAAATCCTATTACAATGGTTTGGCGGCCTTCACTTTTTATTATTATTCTACGCTATACCTTATCATTTCCCCCTTTCAGTATCCTTTCAAATTCAGTTTTTCCATTCCGTGTGTTAGACATAAGCTCTGCATCAATAGTTGCGGAATGGTGCTACATCTTGTAATGACCTTCCTATTGATAAGAATAGATATTGTCTTCACAAGGACTACACTAATCCATCACCCCCTTCCCAGATAGATACTGCTCTCTGCGACTAATGGTATCCATTCATCTATTATTTTTTGGTCAACACGGCGCTCTGCGTCGAACAGTACTTGACCACCCTTCGAGTTAGCTACTGCGCTTTGTGATACCCAGTACTACCCATCCTTTAGGTTTCCTTTTTTACGATTGCGTCATGTGTCAGTCCCCCTCGTATGATCAATTATGAATTCTTGCACCTTGTTACGCTGTTACGTTTTACTGATTGACCTATGAGGTGGATACAAACTATACCAACCATAATGAAATGGAAGAAGCTCGAGTGCCTGACCCAGGTGCGTCAGCACACACGGATGCCTCTCTAGGTATCGTTATTATGGGTTCTAGTGATCTTGACGAACCCAAACTTGAGTTGAAAACCCTAGATCCGGGTTTGAGACCTAACAGTTGGCAAACCCGTCAGAATTATTAAAACTTTAAGAGGGTACCTATATCTTGTCATTTCCAGAATTCGTTTGATTAATAATAAACATTGCCACAAATTTGTTTTCAAGTATACGCACTATATGTGAACCAGAGGGAGTTGAACGCGTACACGCCAGGAGAGAAAAACAAAACCAGAACGAATTAGCCTGTATCCTCCCCTGAACGTTATCTAGCCACGTGTTTATCTAATCCTTCAATTTCACTAACCAAAAAGGCTAGTTCGTGGGCGGTCTTTTCCCACTTTGAACGCTTATTCTTATCACTCGACTTAAAATGTCCCGAGGTTTTTTCCATACGTACGATCAAATTACGTGGTCCTCCGTTTTTAGTCATATCAAACTCTCCTTCAGCTAAATAGTCACAGGGAGCCATACAATTACTGGAATTGAAAATATTGGCGCGGAGTTTGGCGGCCCACTTGAGAGTTTGCCAGTACATTACCCGTTGGTCCATCATACCGGCGGTAACCATTATCGAAGGCCAACCGAATGAATTCGAGGTGAGGGAATCGGACTGGGCAACTTGTGGAGAGGTATTGACACGGGGTACGTTGGCATAGGGAGAGTAACTTTGCATCAATTGGTAAGTCTTGGGATCTTCCGAAGGGTTGCCCCACTCTAGGTATTCCACCTGAGTTAAGGGCAAGTCCGGGTTAAGCATAGTAGACACAACATCCACAAATGGTACGTGGAGCAACGCCGCGCGGAATAATTCGGGGCGCTGGTTAAGCACGGCACCCACGACAAGACCACCAGCGCTGGTACCGGTAATGGCCATTTTGGACGGGCTGGTGTACTTGTGCTCGACAAGCCATTCCGCCACGGTTAAACAGTCCCGGATGGTGTTGGGTTTATGGTCGAGTTTACCGTCTACATACCACTGGCGACCTAAATCGCTACCTCCTCGCACGTGGGCCAGCGTAGTAATCCAACCGCGTTCCAACAGCGGCAAGGTTTCGGGGCGGAATTCCACCTCCATGGAGGTACCGTAAGCACCGTATACGTATAATAATAGAGGAGTTTGGGCGTCGGGTTCCATTTCCCGTCGACAAATCATAGTGACAGGGATGTGTACCCCGTCGTGACCAATGACATAACTGCGGATACACTGGTAATCAGGACCGTACACGTTTTGTAACTGTGGTCCATCCACGCTACAGAGTCGACGGTTGGCCATGTCGTACTCGACGGTCAGGTCACTAGTAAAGGGTGAATTATAGGTAAACCGGACCAACTCGGTATCGTATTCCAGGTTAACGGTCGGACGTACCATACAGTATTTCTCGGGAAGGGTGACTTCATACCGGTCGATGGGTGTTCCGTCGTCATTACTACGACCGGATTGATCCATACAATGCACCTGGACAAAGGGTAGGGCATGACGACGTCCGTAGGTCACGATGAAATTTTTGAAAATGTCCACGTCTTCGATGGTTTCGTGGGGCTGTAATTGGATCCACTCACGCCAGTGTTCCGCGCCACAGTTATCTACTTTGGTTTGCATCATACGGAACTGGTTGGGACTGTCCCGGTTGGTCAGAATGAAGAGTCGGCCGTCGTGGTGGTCCACAAAGTATTCGACATTTTCTTGACGGGGTTCGATCAGTACCGGCTGGGGGACCACATCAGGTTGTTCGCCGGGGTGATAGTAGGTTTGGGCGTCTATCAAGTGCACTTCGGACGAGGTTAGCGAACCGCTGTGGATGATCACGTAGTGATCATCTTTGGAACGGGAAATATCCACAAACCAGTGTAGGTTCTTTTCCTCGTACACCACCAAGTCTTTCTGGTAGGGGTACTTGCCCGTAAGGTGATTATCCTGCTCATACGCGATAGACCGTACCACCACTTTGGAACTACGTAGCCGTTCGTCTAGTACCGTATAATAAATACTTTTACTATCCCCCGACCACACGAAATTGAGGATAGACGGAATAATAGTAACCGTTTCTACAGTCCCATTGTCACCAATACGCTGCACCCACAGTTCGGCAGTTTCCATACCAGTATCATCTTTAGGCCGGACGGTGAAGGCAAAATAGTCTGGGTTGGGTGCTACCACAAAACGACCCACAATATACCCACGCCAACGCAACAGTCGTGTATCCAACACCTTTTCCTCCACTGGTGCCGACGGTTCTTCCTCGGTGGGGTCGTGAACCACCCGTATGCGGTAATAAGCGGTATCTTGGTGACCCCACTTCAACGATAACTTGTGATTACGGGTATAAAATTCCCAATCCTTGATCCGAATGGGTTTAGAAGGGGCTTCCTTACCCGTCACATTCAACCGTTCCATTGCACTCAACAATTCTTCTCGTAGTGGCATCGTCAGCTTTTCCATTTCGTTGGTAAACGTGGCTTCTCGGTCTAAGTAAGCCACTGTGTCCGGATCTTCCACATTTTCCAAATAGGCAAATGGATCCTGGTGGGTGGTGCCCCACGGTAATGACCGGGTAGTGGGACGCACTGGTGGGGCTTCAGGAATACGTAATTTGTGTAAATCGATGGCTTCGGACTGTTGGGTTTTCCATAACATGGGTAACCCTTTCCAATGGGGTAGCGTCCGTTTATATCGGTGGGGTACCGTGAACACGGTGGGGAACAGACCACATGCTTGTCTCCGCCACGGGTTCACTGGCGTTAGCAATACACTCGACCTGAATAACATAAGGATTGTATTAATAACACTAGTTAATTTTTATGTAGATATAAAAATGGATAAATAAGATTGTGCATTGTATCGAAACTGCGAATGAGCTGAAAGGTAATAATAGCAGTAGTGGTGCTTTGACTCTTTTCCACAAAGAAATCGTTGGGCTCACTAAGTAGCAACCTAAAGCTCGATTTTTTATTTTTATTTATTTCTTTTTTATAATATTCCAAAAAAAAATTATACATTTTATCCCAGTTCAACGCAAAAATAGATGAAGTTTCCCATGATCCCTGAGCTACTTCCGATTATATCCGAGCTAGGAAATATTAATATCTGTGACAGACTACAGAAGAGCGGAAAATTTCGAAGGTGGACACGGGATTTCTAGTTTTCGGCAAGCACAAGGGGTTTTGATAAACTCACATCCTAATGAAACGAACCAATAGTTTCGACTTTGTAGACCTATCAAAGTGAAACATCTCGGTTTCACCACTTGAAAATGGCCGGGTTTGGTCACTAATAAATACCAAGTCCCAGGTGATTTCGCCTACCTTCAAAGTGTTTTATGTTGGTAGTTTTTATCTTGTTTTGTGAGTATATTCATATCCACTGTACCGTAATAATACTTTTACACCTTTGTAACTTTTGTTTACCGATTTACACCAACTGGACACAAGGGACGATGGTGTACCCCCAGCCGTTTATCCTGAATACCGGGGTGACCATGCCTGCCATTGGCCTTGGTACGTGGAGGGCCAGCCCAGGCGAGATGGACCAGATTATCGGTGAAGCCTGGAACGCAGGCTACCGTCATATCGACTGTTCCCCGCTCTACGGCAACGAGCGTGAAATCGGTACGGCTTTAAAACGTACCAGGGTGGTGCGTGACCAACTCTGGCTAACCTCTAAACTGTGGAACACGGAACACCACCCGGACCACGTTGGACTAGCGTGCGAGAAAAACCTGCACGATTTGCAGGTGGACTATTTGGACCTATACCTGATGCACTGGTCACTGGCCTTTGAGCACGGCCAAGACCAGATTCCACGGGATGTTCAGGGTAATGTCAAGCTGGCCAATGTTCCGATTATCGATACCTGGCGGGCCATGGAAACCCTGGTTGACCAAGGTAAAGTCCGCCAGATCGGCGTGTCCAATTTTACCGTGGAGCAGTTAGAAGATCTGTTGGCCCACGCTCGCATTAAACCAGTGGTGAACCAGATTGAATGTCATCCATATCTGCCCCAAAATCAACTGGTGGACTTTTGCCGAAAGCAGAATATCCTAGTGATGGCCTACCGTCCCTTGGGAGGGCGCCAAAAAACAGAAAGGTCGAATGGGGTTATCCCGCGCGAGGATCCCATTATCAAGCAGGTGGGGCAACGCCACGGGAAAACCCCTGCCCAGGTGTGCTTGGCGTGGTTATTACAGCGTGGCATCAGTATTATTCCTAAATCGGCCAGTCCTACTCGTCTCCGCGAAAATTTGATTGATTTCACACTGACTGAGCAGGATATGGCTGATATTGCCTCCATCACCACTCGCTATCGCAGTTGTGACCCAGCTGCGATGTGGGGCCGTAACCTTCAATATTTGCCAGATCCCCGTGAATGATTAGATTAAACTATTAGTTTATGTTGAAACTTTAGGGGTTGTTAGGGCCGTGGAATTTATTGGATCCACCTATCTTCTGCCCTTGCGGCTGTTTTAAATCGAGGAGGAACCTGGTGAGATGCAGTGTAAGTAGAACTATCAAATCAGGCAACCTTAGAGTTGAAATCCGAGAAGAGGGGAGGAGCGTGAATGGCCAATTCTGTGATGTGTATTTAGTCACTTTGCTTAACTCAGATGTTGGTTACGACCCTTTCCTATACCTTGTTAGTTGTATTGCTACGACATTTCACCGCTATATAGATGTTAGCTATTGTACCTACACCATTTGTCTTGCATACCGATTATTAAATTCCTGATATTTTTATATTATATCGGATCTCTCCCCCTTGAGTTTTTTGTATTGTTAGTGCCCAAACTAACCCACAATGAGATTATTATAAGGGATCACTAGGGTCTATTTAAAAGAATTGTTTCTGATGACAAGTGAGGAACCTTGTATTATCTCAAAAGTAGGATGAAGTGGTTGTTGTGATGTTTTCACTTTACTAACTTCTCTTCTTCTCCTCCTGCCCTGGGGACTCCTGGCCTTTTACAGTTCTCCTGTGGCTGTAAGTTCGATATCTCCATCATTTACCATGTTGAAATCCATTGCTAGCTGCAGGGGTCCCATAATAGAGAGATTAGTAGTTGTTTGAATGAGAGAATTACACATATTATGGCAGTTGGTCCCTGAAATGCCCCCTCTGGTGACACTCATCTAGGGACTTACCTGGATAATTTCGAGGAGGTGTAGTGAGAGCATCAATATGCTTCAATTCTGAGGGATGAGTCATACTCTTCAGGTGATTCTGCAAGGGAAATTGTAAGGTGAGTATCTGGCTGTGTGTATCACCAGAGAAAAGCACTGGTATTGTTCTGATATGTCATGTATTAATGGTTGTCTGGATATTTTATTGCCAACTACTAATACTCATCATCTTGTGCTTCTGTTTATTTCTTTCTTGCTGTATATGCTTTCCGCTCACTAATGCTAACCACTTTGGCGTGACACCACAAATCATACTTTCACTGCTATGAAAAAGTGCTGAATATGTAGTGGGATGTTCTTATTGGATTAATCAGTGGGAAGCAAATTGGTTCAACCAGTGTTCTCCAGGCATGGTAGAGACTGAGTTCCATGCTACAGACGATAAAAATATACTAAAAAAAAATAAACTAGTATTTTTTTAACATGAACCAAAAATATTCAATGGAATAGAATCACTTGATTTGACAAAACAATCAAAATATGTAAAACTGAACTATGAATCACAATAATCCAAATATTTTTTTAACAAAATTACTAGGACTGTAGCTTAGATCTTAAGAAATGACACAACCAAATGGACACATAAAACAAGGCTACATACTTGAGTAGAACAATTCAATATTAAAAAAAACGAATTCCTCACTCGAACTAATCGAAATGATTGGAGTGGAGTATGACTTTATTTCAAAATATTGAATAATGAGCACTGTTCAAGTGATTGAATTCTGGCAGGTTTAAATATGCCGTTGAATTTAGCACAGTAAAAATAAAATTGAAACAGCACGAAATTTTCCTACAAATCTCACTGAGTCAACTGATAGATTTTGGAAATAAAAAATGACATCCATTCTACTGAGAAATGACTGTGGCTCGAATAATGGAAATATGTCACCGACTGATGATAAATTTCATCATACGGATTGTGCAGCAATGCGAATACCCACGGTAAACTTTTCTTTCACTGCCTGCAACTTCTTTTCGTAAAATTCAACAGGTAATTCATTATTTACTGTTTCTTGTGATTACCCACCATGGCTCCAGGGTGCAGCTAAGAGTACTATTGTAACAAACTTGAGGAGGGGAACCCCCACAGAGGTCGCGTCATGGTTAATTGAGGCCCTATGAGTTCTCCTGGTTACCCATGACGTAAAGAGGAATCTTCCAGGTAGAGATTTTGGATCCAACTAAGCCCATAAAACGAGAAGCTCTGACCCAAGCCATTCATCCTACATTGAAGTTTGTGTAGAATTTCCAAGCCACTCTACTAGAGTAAAACAGTTAAGTAGCAGGGACTTCACCCCAATTGGTTGATTTCCTCATGTGTAATACAGCTAAATATTTAGATACTAGTCTGCTCAGTAAGTCCTTATTATTTATATGAGATACTTCTCAATTTAGTTAAAATAGCAAATAAACCCCCCAGTTATGGTAGTGAACGGCAACTATTTCGTAGTAGTCTATAAAATACAAATTTACATAGATAGCCAGCCTAGGTGTAGCTAAGGATCACCATCCTTCGCAATCCTACTGTTTCTTATGAATATTCTTCCTTCGTATCAGAGGTTGGCGGATTCGGGTATGTACAGGCCTTGTGGCTTGCCAATTGGCCACGGATGGTCATGCTGGATTAGCGTGGCCCTGGACATATCAGCTGGTGAGTTGAAGGTATCGTTCTGGTCGTCAGCGGAATGCAGTTGAGGATGAGAGAGCGCCTCCATACTGATGTGCTCCACTCTGTTGAATGATAGACGACTAAACGAAGGCTTCTCATTATCCATCGTCTTTTGGTAATGGTGGTTCGATCCGAGGGACCGCGGTTGCGAGTTGAGAGTATGGGAGCGGTCGCCGCTGGGTTCGGTTGCACGAGAGGTACCCAAGAGTGTCCGATTGAACAGTTTACTAAACGGGGATATTCCGGTGAGTGACAACTGCCAGAAGATGGAAAAGGTAACCCAAATACTGCCGATATGGTAAAGCATACACTGGGTGATATGACGGGACACAGTGGGTACACTCCACACGGTCGGGGTCAATGCCAATGAAATAGCAATAACTATCCAACCCGCGATGGAAAACATACACAACTTGGTCAATTGGATTAGCGATTGCACAGCGGCACCCACCCGGTTAAGCCGAAGTTGGTGGATGATAACCCAGGTGGCTAGAGAGATATAAAATAAGGTGATCAGTAATAGAAAGACGCATGTTAGGTAGAACCGCCCCACAATGACAAACGTAGCCATTGTTCCTTCCCGGCTAACGTCATACATATTCAGAATGGAGGTCACTAGCCAAATGATGGATACAAAAATACCAGCAAAGATCATACCAAAGTGAATTTGAAACCACCGCCACCGGTAACATTGGTATACCACTCTTCCCCACCGATACAGTAGGATGAAATAGGCGTTATCGATAGCATACCAGGCCAAGGTGTCCATATAGTAATCAGTGCGGGTGAACGTTACTTCCTTGGGGCCAATCATGTAAAACACAATATGTAATATGATCGCTGTGTACAAAAGGGGTTTGAAGACCCCAAGGAAATTTCCCGAGCGAAACATTAGAAATATGTGGGTGACCGCATAGAGGAGAAACAGTGAACGGAGGGCCACGAAAAACCACCGCATGAACTTGTACCCTGCCGAATGAAGGTAATGATTCCAAGGTCCTGCGGTATCCCGCACCGCAATACGCAAACCATCGGGCAATGGTCGACTGGTAAAAATATCACGCAGGATCAGTGCGGTATCCTTGCCAATGACGAGTAGGTCTTGTTTTATAGGAAGACCCACCGTATATAACGAAAAATACGGTTCTTCGACTCCCCCGAAATCGTATGGGTAACTATAAGGAGACACGAACACTAACACGTCCACTGGGAATGAAAGGTCGTGGTTATGGGTCAGTACATCCTTGGCTAAATAGCAGGTGGGGCTTGGTGCTACACTGTGGTCAATGAGGAGCACTGTTTTTAAACCAGGGTCGGAGTTTTCCGTAGTGTTAAACACACCCGGAAAGGGCGAAGGGTCTATCAAAAGTTTACACTCTGGCCCCACTTTTCCCGGGATCATTCGTCCCTGAAAGGTTTGCGAGTCTTTGGGTAATACCAGGGGGAAGTCGTTGGCCGGATAGCTCTGGTCGGTATCGAGTACAATCAGTGTTCCTCTAGAAGTCGATAAAATGCACGACCACAGCACCACTGACAGATACACGAGACACCTGGTGATACTAAACAGTCCCATGGTGAAACCAAACGGAACGTTTAATATGATTTAAAAAGAACCCGGCTGAGTATAACGAATCAAAAAGACGAGCTGGATCTTGCTACAGAGAAAGTTGAAATTAAAAGAGAGTAAACGGTAGAAATACCTTATGCGTTTGCAAATTCAAGCAGGCAGGGAGAATGGCTACAGCTTTGTTATCACCAGTTCCACAGGATGAGAGTGAACACGTGGGATTAAAATTAAATAACCATAAATGAATGAGTGAAGCTAGTGTAACTGACGTGTGCCTAAGGAACGCCCTTGGAAAACAAAAACTAAATTCCACAGAATTTAGGAATATACGAATAAATCACATATCCATTATCCACCCCGTATTGTATATATATCGGACGCCAGTTCTTCTTAGGCAGGGATAATGATGGACAACGCAATACAATAGTTCATTCAGTTAGAGCTGCAATCTGGTTGGTTGTAACAGTGCAGGGTTCTTCTATTGTTAGGCCTTTCCCCATAAGCCATGTTCATTTCCTAATCGGTTAGCGCAATTTTCGAACATATTTTGTCTTGCTGTGGATTTTTGTGTTTCCTTTTACGAAAGAACGCTCTCACCTCCACTTATTATTGGAAACTGTCATCGTGAGGGATTTGGTGAGTGAAGAATGTTAGCCCAAAATGTAGAGGAATAGCTAGTGACATACAACGATATTCGGTCTCCGATATGGGAAAAAGTATAAAGGGAGAATAGGGTATCAGTCACACAGGGAATTTTTTTTTCCCACTGATGGTGTGTTGGGCAGGAGGACAAAGAGAGGATTAACCAGATATGAATATAAAAGTACTCATGGGCACTCTGTCGATTTACCACATAGTATAGATAGATATAGCTTGACAATGCCCCCATCGTATTGTTTATTTTCCATCACCAGGGATCACCGGGATTCACGTTTCAGAAATATTGATTCCCATGGTATTCACCAACCCTTGTCCATAGGCATAGGTAGGAGCCCACCTAAAGGAAGTACACTTATACAGGTAAGGCAAGAGTTCCGCCATTTTCAGGGAATCGATGTTCGTGCTGTGTGCTGGTCACACCTTTGCACTGACTCATGTGCCTCATTGTGGCAGATGCTACAGGGTTGCCACATACGTTTGAAGCGTTATTATACACCATTATCGCGAATCCCAAGGGTCGGTCCTGGAAGAAAAAATTAACCATCGCATCTTAACCGAGATGTAAGCATGGAAGGGTTGTAGTCTTTGCAAACATTAATAATAAACATGAAACCTGTTAATAATTAACCACCTTGAATAGGTTTTTGAGAACGCCAATCTGGTGTTCGTTGGTTTCTCTACGGTAATGATGTGACTTATTGTCTATCTAATGCCCTACCCCACCCTTAAATCGTCACCTCCCCCATTCCCACACTGCAGACGTTTTCGGAAAAGTTGATTTTAAATGGAAAAATTCTCATGTCAATCCACTCGCTTTATTAAACACCCTGGACGATAGCACTCACTATATATTTCTTTCCTTTTTTAGGATGTACGTTTTGAATCCAAACTTCCAGATCGAAAAAAAATGATAAAGTAGAGCAATTATGATGCTTCTGCCCTTCCCCTTTTTATCTAACACGACCATAGTACATTTTGGTTTCAATGGTACACCCACGTGAACAGACGAACGTTAGACAAACGTGTACAAGTGTGCACCTTTGACAAAAGCAGGGCCAACAATGGAAAAGAAGGGGCTGGCTAAATCAAGTTACAGTTAAGGAAGGCGTGCTATTTTTGCCAAAACTTTGTCTTGAAACTATTAAGACATATTTGATTGATGAGAGCGTCCAATGGTGAGCATGGTTTACTAGAATAAGACTGGAAACTAGGGACCATACTGATGATATCATAATGAATTGAGTTGGGTATCAATAAATGAATGAGTGGGAACTTTATGATTAAAATATTTATTTGTAATACACATGAAGAATCTGGACAAGAGGGACCAATGAGGCATATTTATCAAAGGTGCTCTTGATGACAAGTAGGGGATCTCTTATCCTCTTAAATATGGGGCAATGGAGCTATTGTGATGTTTTCCTTTTACCAAACCTTCCTCACCTCCTCCTGGTCTTCTGTGGATCTCCTGATATCCTGATATCCTGAGTTTGTCCTTTAACCTGTTCAATGTGTCAAATTCCATCACTCAGATAAAGGAAACCCAGAATCAGCCAGACTGGGAGTGTTATAAACCAAAAGGGAATGATAATAACTTGAAAAATTAAAATAATGAACCCACTCAAAAGAGGATGAGCAGGGATACCAGCAAGAAAGATAAATATATGAAGGAACAAATTACTTTTACTAAAAAAATGTAAATATACTGTGGCAACAAATAATAAGGGCAGAGAGAAAATAGAAATAAAACTCAGTAAAAAGAGGAACACACACAACAGGAAACTAAACAGGGATGAGGATATCACAGAAGTATCAAAAGAAAGTAAGACAAATAGTAGGGACAAGAGAGAGAATAATTTGTTGTGTAATGCAACCCAGAGACCTTGGTGGACACTCCTTACATATTAGTTAAGAACAAAATCTCACCCCTTGGGGGATTATCTCATAAATAAAAAATGGAAAGATACATTGCACTGAAGGTTTGTGACAGTTATTCAGTACTGTGATAGAACCACCTCTAAAGAATGTTTAGGCTAACCAGTCTTTTCAAACTGCTTTTATTCTTTAAAGGGTTACCAACTAATAAAATATAAAACAAAATAAATCCTAAAGGAAAAGAAGTCTCCTCTCCACCATTCCCCATGAATGGTCAGTCATAAATACATCAAACTAAAGACTAAAAAAACTAAAAGAATACAATTAATCTGAGAAAAACCATGGGGCAATAGAAACTCAAAATAATTAGTGTGTGGGATAAGAAAATATGAAGAAAATAATACTAAAAATTGTAATCATAAAATGTAGTAAAATGGATTGAAAAAAAATCATAAAAAATGGTGCATTTGCAACACCCATGACATAAGCTGGGGAATAGCCTTTCTAGTCCTTTTCATATCACCTGATGAGACCTTGACTTTCCCTAGCACAGTTTTATCACTCATTTTGTCTTTTTACTGGTTTCATAGGATTCTTCAATAAAATAAATAAATAAATATACTGTTATTCTTTGGGTAAACTAAAGCTTATACTTTAATAAACTTGTGTATAAATGATAAACTGAGGGAATACAAGAGCATGTAAATGATAAACTGTGTAAACTGCATCACACAGAGTGAAAAAAGAGTGAAGCCAGAAAGGGAGCAATGAGAGTGTGAACAGAGTGAATTATACTGGACTGAAGGCATAAGTAGTAAATAAGTCATCTGACAGGGATTACGGATGGAATTGGAAAACATAGAGATTAACATAACTCTGTTCCTTCTCTTACTTTGATATAGACTAGAACCCAAAGGACACACTTCCTAAAATTAACAACTATTCTGAACCATTAACAAAACTAAAACTAAGTATTCAATTCAACTGAATAATCGAACTAAAACTGTAGAGAATTGTTAAGCTTTAAGAGCCAATATCCCTCACTGTAGCATGTGCCTTCAAGCTTATCCAATTCTGGATACAAAAATTAACCAAAACTGGCTTATGAATAAAATCAAAATAATAGCCTACCGAAAAGGTAACCAGAAAACGGTAGGAAGGATTTTCCCAAAGTGGAAGGAAAAGTAGAAAACTTTCCTCTCTTACCACGGATTTCCTAAAGTGTGCGCTAAAAGAAGAGGCACAATTGATCATCCACTCTCAACACTTTTTTTTTATTCACAGGCCATCACCGCAGTGGTTGGTTGCTGTGACCTGGTCATACGATAACAATTTCTCCTCTTTTCTCTTTATTTTTTTTCGTGGGACACGTACAGTAGCAAAGGCAATTTCGGTATTTATTCATTTATATTTACGATCTATTTTACAGACCAACCTCCGACTCTGCCCGTTCTCGGCACAGTGGTTCATCATGCCGGGAAAAACAATATTGGCCTCTACCATTGCCAAACCCTTTGTGGAGCAACTCAAAAGCACGATCGAATCAAATCGCCTGGCACCTAAACTGGTAGGTTTTCTTGCCAACACCGATTCGGCAGCCGAAAAGTATGCAGAATGGACGGCTAAAACCTGTGCGGAAACGGGGGTAACGTTTGAGCTACGCCAGGTGGACAAGACGGTACTGGAAGACGAGATCATTGTGGCCAATCAAGACCCACAAGTACATGGGATCTTGGTGTATTACCCGGTATTTGGCGACCGACAAGATCAGTACCTTCAAAACGTGGTGAGTCCCAAAAAAGACGTCGAGGGACTTTGCCACTTGTATTGTTACAACATGTACCACAACGTTCGGTTCTTGGACGATCAGCAGACGCAAAAGTGTATTATTCCTTGCACGCCGTTGGCGATTGTCAAGGTGTTGGAACACGTTGGAGTGTACAACCGAGTATTGGCGTACGGTAACCGTTTGCACGGACGAACTATTACGGTAATTAATCGTAGTGAAGTGGTGGGGCGTCCACTGGCGGCATTACTAGCCAACGATGGTGCCAGAGTATTCTCGGTGGATATTCATAATGTGCTCGAGTTCCACCGGGGCGAAGGTATCAAACTTAAGAAGCATGAAGTGTGTGAAACGTCGTTCACGGTGGAGGATGTGGTACCGCGGTCCGATGTGGTTATTACAGGAGTGCCTACGCCCAACTATAAATTGTCCACCAAGTTGCTCAAGGACGGTGTGGTGGCCATTAATTTTTCTACGTTTAAAAATTTCGAAGAGGATGTCAAGGAACGCGCTTCGATTTATGTGCCTTCAGTCGGTAAAGTCACTGTAGCGATGCTCCAGCGGAATCTGCTACGTCTCTACGACTATCTCCAACAAGGTCAACAAATGTTCTCCGCCGTGGAATTGTGAGTAATGCTTCATGTTTGTGAGGGAAATGCTGCTGATATTTATAGTGTATTGTGAATTTTTTTATGTGGGGTTCTAAATTATAACACCTATTTTACCAGAAATGGAAATATATGAAATATGCTTGTGTACCAAACCCATTTCTTGTCCGATGTAAAAGATGATGGTGTGGTTAAAATTTACTTATGGGTAGGTGTCTGTTTTCTTCGATTTTTTTTTCAAGTCAATCACTGTTGTGAGCCAGATCCACCACAGTTTATCCTTGTAATTTAAAAGTAAACTTTGGTGGTGGTCCCTCTATTGAATTTAAATGGTTGAATTAATTTTTTTTTCTCCCAATGTCGATTTTTTTGGTAAATGAGTTTATGAGAGGTAGTGGTGAAAGGTTTATTTTTGGTGCCAGCTAACTCCTTCTTCCCCTTTTGTTTTAGAGTGATGGTGATGAAAATATATTGTTATCACTTGCAATTTCTCTGATTCAGTGCAATTACATTATCACCAACAGTTACTTATTAAATGCTGTGTGGTCAAATCACCAGAATTATTGCTCTCACGGGTATATATAAACTCTTGTGATTCCTACACCCCCATTATTATACTTTTTATTTTGTTTAGTCTTTTTTGCCTACCTCTTTGCACCTATTGAATTGTAGTTCAAGTTGTAATATTCACCAGGTCTACATTTATACATTGAATTTTCCTTATTTCTTTTACTGTT
>JAOPJG010000280.1:0-30563 GCA_027478255.1 Dispira simplex | reverse complement strand
TGAGTAGGACATCAGGATGGCTCAATTCCGACGGCAGAGTCAGGTGATTCTGCAAGGGGAATTGTTAGGTAGGTATTTTTTTTGTGTGTGTTTTTGTATTTTCTCCCCCCATTATCAATCAGTGAGTAGCAAGGGGGAAGGCAGGGAATATTGTAGGGTGGTACTCTATTTTCATGTATATGAAGTGATTTAAAGCAAACAGTGTACCAGTTATGAATCTAACCAATAACGTTTTCTGAGCAACCCATTCAATTTTGGCGGATTTATCTCTATATGGTCGAAAAACAATCAGCCATTTACCAAATTATGTTGAGCTCATGCCACATTGTAAAAAAAATAAGCCTTTTTTAAAGCACGATCAGAAATATCCATTAGTGAATTCCCTGCATCCCCGTCCTTTGAGTAAAAGAGGAATTAAAATATTGACAAGTACCCAAAATTCATCACGCCGTGGATTACATCGCTCTCTATTAAGCCTTGTGTATCATTTCTAGCTTTTACTTAATTGGTCTCGGATTATAATGCCAACCAACAACCCCCAAAAAAAAGTCATGTCACACCTAGTTATGTACCGAGTGAAATAAAAGATCCCTCTCTCTATATATTATTTACTGCTGGACACATTCGGGTTCAAAACCGGGCTCGTCGTCGTCGTAGTGGGCCCCGTCATAAGTGTATTCCTCACTGTAATGCTCCTCGTCCTCTTCTTCGTCATTATTGTGGAACGGGGACTGATCAGGGGGAATCCGTGACAAGGTGACTCGCTCGGAGTTTTCACCCACAGAAGGCATATTGGGAGTAGCCGTCGTCGTTAACAACTGCCGAAGTTGATCGACCTGTTTCGGATCGCTCAACCACTGGTCAGGGGGAAACACTAATTGAAAGCTCAAGTAGAGTGTACCTTTGAGATGTTGTTTACCCAGCAGGGGCATCCCTTCGCCGTAGATACACTGTACATCACCGGGGCGAATAATGGAACCCGCGGGATGGTCAACCACTAAAGACCGACCGTCCAGATGAACCAACACGGGCCGCGAAAACCCGCAGAGGGCTTCCATCAAGGAAATATCCACCGTGGCGTGCAGATCGTCCCCCCGACGTTGGAAAACCGGATGGGGTTGACATTGGAGAGTAAAGATTACATCAGGAGTAGGTAATCCCGGTGTTTGGTCGCCTTCCCCTTCCAAAACAATAGTTTGGCCGGATTTCATACCGGGTTCCACCGTCACGCGAAGCACTTTACGACCGTCCACTACTTTAGTACCGTGACACCGCCGACAGCGATCCTTTTTGGGAATAATTTTGCCTTTGCCCTGACACGCCGAACACAGCACTTGGATGCGCTGGTTCAATCCTGGGGCCAGCGTTCTCGTCGTAATGGTAAAGCCTTCCCCACGACAAGTACGACACTTGACTTTACGACCGGTCTTGCTCCCCTGGCCATGACATACGTTACAGACCACCTTTTTCTGAATGGCCATGCGGAAGGTTTTACCCGAGTACAAATCTTCCAAAGTGGTCTCCAACGTTTGTTTAACTTCTTTAGTAGGCTTAGTTGTAGAAGGACCCCCTCGATTAAAAGAACCAGGGTGGCCAAAGAATCCCGTAAAGAAATCGCCAAACATCTCCTCAGGAAACCCTTGGCCCATACCCCCTGGTCCACCTCTTCCGTTGCCATCAAGTCCTTCCTCGCCATATCGGTCGTACACGCTACGTTTTTCGGGATCGCTCAATACTTCATAGGCGTGTTGGATTTCCTTGAATTGTTCAGCACCTTCGGGATTCTTGTCCGGATGGTATTTCATGGCCAATTGGCGGTATGCCCGCTTGAGACCGGGAGCGTCGACCTCACGTTCTACTTCTAAAATTTCGTAATAGTCACGACCCATGGCTTTGTTATGCTTTGGGGGGGATTCGATTTGGCTCTAGATGTACAAGAAATTATAAATTACAATGTGTCGATTTTCCTCGCGTCAAATGAAATTACTGGAATTAGTATATATAAAAATAAGAATAATGTTCAAGCAGAAAAAAATGTAGTAAATGTACATATATATATATATATATTATACTACCAAACTCATGTCTATTCGCTTGTCCGTTAGTTTTATTTTTTAATTGCTTTTTTTTTCTTTCGAACAAAAAAGAAAAGCCTGATGATAGGGAGAACTGGAAGGAACGTCGTGATCAAGTTATAGAGTGACTATAGAAAGAATGGGGAATTCTGCCTTAATGCTTGGTGTATCACCTCTATCAATCAAGAGTAACACTGCTTCAATAATTAAATGATCCACCTCTAATTTTATTTTTTGGAGATGAAGGAATTGACAACGTTGCTTGTCGAGTATTGACTCTAAACCCTCTCCTTTCCAACCCAAATATGGGCTATTATAATATCCTTTTTCAACCCAATAATGAATAAATTATTGGTAAAGTGACAACAGCATCTTGTAAAATGCATTATGAATGTTTTGGTTTTTTTTAATACCTTGTTATCCTTCACAAACAACCAAAGTCCATCGTATTTCTCTCTCTCTCTTCCTACCACTGAATTGTGGTAAAATACGATGATTACCACGATAATATTAAACCTCACCACTGTCGTCAATTCAATATTAGTTTTCACAATTCTCAACTCTTATAACAACGAACGCAGTCGCCCCTTTCATAGATAACGGACATTAGTTGTAAAAATAAAAAACACATATAATACACCCTCACAAGGTACATTCAGGCCTGCGTATTCGGATTCCAATTATTAAAACTACAATGGCCAACACTTCCTTTGGCCACAAAAATTTACAAAAAAAAAAAAAAAAGACCCATTTCTACTCCCCACACACACCTCGCCCATTTCGAATATCAATAATTTTTGACATTTGTGAGAGTTAGAATCATTTGTGCACTTGAAAATCCAGGTCCTGCTGTTCGGCGAATTCAAACAATACGCACTCCATAAACCGCACAATGTCGGGTACCGAGGAATAAGGCGACAGGGGCCAAGCTAAGGAACCGCGAGGCACCAAACTCACCATCGAACGCCAAGTGGCCGGATACCGAGTCAAGGACGTGTCACCCACTGCCGGGGTTTGACACAACTTCCAGGTGATTGGAAAATCCTTGACGAGGGTTTCCAGTCCCACCCAACGTTCGCTTTCCAACCATTTCTTCTTGGCCTGACTGGAGTTTTGGCAGGCGTGGTTGATAGTTTGGACTATCGCCGCGGGCATTGGTGGTAAACCGGAGTCGCCGGCTTGTTCGTCGCTGGAAGTCAAGGCGTGGGTGACTTTATCTTTAATCACCCGTTCGCACAAGGTGGCCACCCGGTGGTGGATGATGGCCTCGAGTTGCAGATTCAGACCCTTGAGTACGGGATAGTCCCGGGAAAGAGTGTGGCTGGATACAAATTGGGCATATTCCTGCAAGGTTTGCCATTGCACTAGACTTTGGTGGGTCGGCAGTTTGGCACAGCTGTTGTCAGTATTCTGGAAAAACGCCAGACTGGCCTGAAACGCCTGCAGTACTGACAACCGACGACTGACCGAGTCCGATTTACCACTATTGTTGTAGCTCGTGCGTTTGTACAGCCGAGCCCATTCAAAGAGTGAACCCGGCACTTGTTCCAAGGTAGTGATGGTTCGTTCAGAGGGTTTCGGAGCGGGTTTCTCTGCCTTGGTGTCCCGCTCTAAATTTGCCGTTCTTTCGGTTACTTTATTGGGTGGACTGACTGGACCCGGACCAGGCTCGGGCCCTGACTCTACCGTGTTAGGAACCGGATGGGAAACGGTGGGTTGTCGTCGACGCTGATAGTCCTGCATCGAAAAACGCAGAGGTGCGGCGGTTTTAGGGGAAGAGTGTATATCGTTTGGCACTGATGAGTCGGCGGAATCGAAGGGCCGTGATTGACCCTTGGTACCTCGTCCAACCGACGATTTGTCCGTATGATTTACAAACTGGATGGGTTCGGGGAATTTAGTCCCCTTGGACCGTCCTTGGTTAGAGGTGTTACAAGATCCTCGGTCCCCTTCCACCAAGTCACGGGATGAAACGTTCCGCGTCCGATTCACCCGGTTAATGGACGGCGTATCATCCTGTTTGGCTTCCCGAGGCCGACGTGAGCGCCTATCTGTACCCCGTTCTTCCACCACCGTGCTATTGGCATGTCCAGACCCTCTATGGGTATTCCGATGACTGGAATCGCGATCATCTTTAGTATTTTTGGGGGTGCGAAGTAATGATGTCGCATCGGTGGTGCGACGAATGGTAGGGGTACGGGTTGGTGACCGACTGCCCCGGGATCGTCGTCGGGTTTCCTCTCCCCTGGAGCGACTCCGACTCCATGTGGTAGATCCATGATCTGCTGAAGAAGATTGCACTTTGGCGCTGGAAGTTCTATCAACACGTACCCGGGTGGAACGATGAGGTGAACGAGACCGGTCCGGGGAACGTATACGACGGGTACTACTTTCCCTTTGCCTAGGCATAGATTCCGTACCACTCCGTTCAACACTACGGCGATGAGGCTGACTGCGATCCCTACTGTCACCGGGAAGTTTCGAAACGATCGGCGTAGAACGGTAGGGAGCATTAGTCTTTTCGAATTTCGGTCTACTTTCATGGGACGAATCCCTATCGCGCTCTGCTACATCGTGAAGAGGAAGACGGGTACGGCGAATAGGGGATTTAGATGGCGATGATACGTACGGCGGACGATCAAGCGTTTCATAAGATGGTCGAGGTGATGGGGACCAGCGACGGGCTCGGTCACTACGGGTAGTACCCTTTACCCGCTTACCACCCTGAGAGTCCTCCTCGGCAAAATTAGCGAGTATAGATCGACGAACCTTGATATTATCCAACTTCGGCAGGGTAAGTTTAACCACTAGTAAAGCAGGGACAGTAGACCGTCGTGGTGCCGAAGCTCGTCCCGTTGTGATTGTAGAGCGATTCTGCTCCCGATTTTGACCATGTTCCTTGAGAAGTGAAGGTGGGCTATCCTTTGAACGGCGTACCGATAACTGGGGATGAATATCTGCAACCTTTGTACTAGTCTGACGGTAGGGAGGAGATGCAGCCGTCTGATAGTCCATGTCTCGACCTTTTAACCGAGTGAGTTCCTCCCCCGAGTGTTCCTTGGACTCTTTATCTACATCGGTATCAATACCGATGGGTGGGTTATCTAGTAAAAAGGAAAAGGGTGGTAACGTCGGACTGAGTGGTGTCGGACACCGTGGGGACCGCACCAGTCGAATTTCCTGCAAGACGTCCTCCAACGACGGCACAGACTTCTTTTGGGGTCGACCGGACAAGGGGTCCTCAGGCAGGGGTCTTTTTCTCGCTGTGGAAGACATGGTGATGCTAGTTGGTTGCGCCACCGACGACGTACCACGAGGTCGTACGGAATTCGTCCTGACGTTTTTGATAGGGCCTGATGCGGACACAGGAGTAATAACTACTGTGTGGCTAGGACCCGTCGTGCGACTCTTATCTTCAGGTACCATAGGTTCGTGAGTGGCCAAAGGAGAAGGTGAGGCCATGGGAAATGGGGGAGTGTTCATGGCCACGGGAGAGGGTGCACTGTTGGGCTTTAGCGAGTTGGGTGGATAAAAGCGGAAAAAAGTACCGTATTTGATATTATTCTGTGTACAATAGAGTTGGGGAAACTGGGTGGAACGAAACCTGTTTATCCGGTCTCGAAGGGGCTCGCGGGGTGCTGCAGGCGGATGGGGAGCACCAGGCGACATGGTCAGGGCCAAATGTGGTGCAGTAAAAGACGGTGGTGCCAACGTAGACATAAAAAAAGAAAGAAAAAGATGTGTGGATGGAAACAAAATAATGGGAAATGGAAAGTGAAGTGCCACGTAACCCTAACAGAGTGATAACGGACCTAGTGGAACCGCCAAAGAGTCGAGATATTAATAATAAAACGTGACAATGGGGAAGACGATATACTTTAAATAATCACACACCTCCCAGCTTAGAAAATGTCACTAGACAACGGTGAGATTGGTTCTACTGACAATTAAGAAAAAAAAAGCCCTCTTCTCAATCAAGAACTCCAAACACACACCAGTAAAGGGGATTTATTCTACTAGCGCCAGCACAGAATAACTTCAATTCGTAAAGGTCGGGTAATGGGTGAGAGTTAATATGGGAGAGGGGGGGAGGATAAAAATGCACACTAGAGCCTAGGGAGAAGAAGGCAGAAATGTTACAGAAAGAATGACGCACCAAGAGGGGTAAGAGTAGAGTTGGCCACACGCAGCAGCTGCTTTGGGTTAGACAAACAAACTACGGTAAAGCGGTGGGGATAACCAACACCTGCTTTATAAAGTGATTGAGAGAAAGAAAGGAAGAAAAAGGGAGCGAGTATAGAGATGAAGCAGCAGTCCCTTTGAAGGTCGTAAAAGGGTAAATTTCTGGGAAAAGTATTTCGAGACGACTTTAAAACCGAGACCATTCTGATATTGAATATTCCTCAATATGTTGGCTAAATTTGGAATAGAGGAAGGGGCCTTCTCCATAGCACTGGTGGGCCCTACCAACCAATACCCTGGTGTCCTATCGTGGTGGTTGGAAAAACTCGAGTAGGGTTACCCAGGTCAAGTCCCTCCCTCCCCCACTCATGCTTTTATTACAAACACCATTTTGTGACGATTGAACCCCCCTTTCTATTCAGTGAAGGAAAAGGAAAAGGGGAGGCTTATCCCGCTGATCTTGGGCAAACCGCAGTTTCCTGTATAAAAAAAACCACACGTGCATCTACCATCTGCCCCTTCCATAGCCATGGTTTCCAGTTAATCACACAATGACATCACAACATCAGTCTAGATAATGGAGGCATTAATCCCAACAATAATTCATATTTTAGAACATTAAAAAAAAAATACCACCCGAAATCTTTTTTCAATGACAACAGGGTTTAACTAACCTGTCTAATGGGGGGGGGGCACTCTACCCATCCCCCCCCTCCTGAATAAGCTGTCTATCCATTGACCCATCCGCCTGCAGGGTTATGTACTGCCAAATCACCTTACTTGCAAACCGCGGCTACTTGTTCTGGATACTCCGGATTCAGTCCACGATCAAAACATCTCCGGTGAAAGTTCTCTTTTTTTTTGATAATTGAAAATCACCATTGACAAGGATATGTAGTAATGACAACAGTAATAAAAAAATACAATGATGTGAACCCGAGAAACCGGAATATACAAACATATATTATCTAATACAAACAAACAAAAAAAAGTACCACTAACAAAATGCAAATTCACTTCCACACTGTGTATGAATAAACTATGTTATTCACCATTCATAACTATATAGTAATAATGCCAATGAGTATTTGAAAAGAATGCAAACACGAAAACCAAGGAAGAAAAATAAAAAAACACAATAAATAAATAATAAAAAAAGAATACAAAGGGCGTAACAAGAATACACAAATCACGGAATTTGTAGAGTTTAAAAGTGGGCTAAAACTACAACAGTCAACAAACAGCAAAAAAAAAAGAAACGCACAAATAAAGCAATCAAATCAACACGGATGACCCTACCCTCCTAATCCGTACTTGCTTCTCCACAACGCCATACCCAGCACCAGGCTATTTGTTCTCTATTTTATACACAGAGTCTACGTTAGTTAATCCAGTTTTTCACCCGTTCCCATTGCTGCGCATCTGATCGACTACAACTCCTTAACCCAACCACCGCTACCACCATTACCTCTGGGGCTTTACTTCGAGGAATGCGACGGGGGAGGCGAAGTCAACGGCTGTGCAAGCGTAGCAGTAATGGTAGACACCGGTGGTGCCCCACCTGCATGTGGATAAAATGGCGTAGAGTTCAGCATCGTCCCCGGATAATGGGTCGACACCGAAGCAGACGAGAGCGCGTGATGTTTGCGTCGAGGATGACTTTGGGGGGACGTCGACCGACTATGCGGGGCACTATTAGTACCATTGTGCATGAGCGTAAGATCAATCATGCCTCCCACCGTCGTCAGTTCTGCACTCCCTCCATTACCCGCTGCCTGGTTCAAGTCCCGTTGGATCTTACTCTGGATCCGTTTGCCATACGGAGTGTTACGGATGGCTGGTAACAAGGGACGGATGACATCCACCAACTGACCCCGCTGTTCAGTATCCGCATAATCCAACGCCGTCTGAATGACATAATTGGCGTAGGAATCTTTAAGCAGCTGTTCCAATCCAGGAGTGGCCAGCAGGTCAGCGATAAGTAGGCGGCGGGTGGAATTCTCCGCTAACCGAATACACTTTTCAATCACGTTCGAACTGTACTTTTGCACCGACAAAGCAAACACGTGGTGGGTGAATTGCCGGGTGAGTGGGTTGGTGAATTCGGGCCGCTCTAAATCCAGTACGTACTGCACGACATAGTTACCATAGGGATCCTGGACCAAGAGTAATCCGTTGACTGTGACTTCCCGTACCAATTGCCGTTTCTGAGGTTCCGAAGCGTGGTCAATACAACGTTGGAATACACAACACCCGTGGCGGTGGGTAGCCACGTCGTGGCAGCGGGCACTTACAGCGTCGTAGATAAATTGGTTTTCCTCACTGGTGAGTCGGTTCAGGCATTTCTGAATCACATGGTTACCATTGAGATCCTGTACGAGGGCGACCACGTTGGCCTGAAAGGCGTTGACCACGGCCTGTACCTGAGCACTGTTCGACAGGTGTTCAATCATCTTCTGCACCGCGCGAGTACCGTGCATGTTCAAAGAAATACTGAGGAGGTCCGGTGCCACCTTTTCCACAATACGAGTGCGTTGCTCGTCATCGCAGTGCTCCATGAGTTTCTGACATAAGTAGTTGCCAAAGGGGTCCACCATGAGCTCCGACAAGTACGGGAATACCTCCTCAAAGATGGGGGACACATTATTCTCGGGATCCTCTTCCAATTGCTTTTGTAAGAAACGACATCCGAATTGATCCTTGGCTAGGGCGTACATCTCCCCCACGAACTTGTCCAACGTGGCACCGTGGAAGCGGTTGGCCTCCTGCTCCATACCTGCCCCCGCACGTTTGGTGGAAGGTTTCAATGGGTGACCACCGCCGCCACCACCAGCAGCGTGGTGTATATGGTGGGAATTACCACCACCCGGGTTATTGTGGTTACCCATTCCGGTCGATTGTTTCCCATTAGGTCCATGTCCGCTATCACCACTCATAGCAGAAGCATTACCTCCCGGGGGTAAATGATGGTGCGGGTGGTGATGTTGATTATGGTGGTGGTGGTGATTACTACCACCAAAATGACGAGTTCCCCGGTTACCACCACCCCTACCTCTGGACATACAGTGGGGTAAATTGGACGATAGCCCAGCGGAGGTCACACCCGGACCTCGGTGGGACATGCTGTGATGGTGTAGCGGATTAGCGTTGGGATTTAAACCAGAATTACCATTCCCTCCTTGTTGAGGACCGCCAGTGTTATTATTACCATTACCCAATAAAGAGGACGTCGAATGACTCCCAAACATACCACTACTATGACCCGTCGGTAGTCCAGTAGATCGTGTCATGCCAGAGTGCAATGCTGACGATACCCCGGTGGGTCCTGAGAGTGGAGACACAAGGCCCGTACCGGCCACGATGTTCCCATTGTTATCACCACCAGCCATGTTCATAAAGTGGTCACCCACTCGGTGGTCGAATTTGACATTGTTACTCGGAGGGAATCCGGCACTACCTCCCAAGGGACCACCCGCGGTATTGGGAGTGGTAGGACTGAGTGGACCATGTTGGGACACAGAAGGGTAACGATTGATGGCCAATGCGTCCAAGGTCGGGTGATGAGTATGTAAAAAGGCACATTGGTCACCATTAGGACAATAGCCAGTTGCACGAAAGGTACGACATACCCGGGATGACAGTCCAGTTGGGTCGTTGACATTCATGTGACCCAAGCCCATGCCACCATTACCAACATGGTTGGCCGAGTCGGGTAAGTACACCGACGAACTATTAGCGTGGTTGAGCGAAGAATTATTCATCACACCACCCGAACCATGGGGACGACCGCCTCCTCCCATCGTCAGCGACCCTAAACCGTTGCCAAACGGATACTGGTTGAGGGTAGGCATGGACACGTTACGTGGCAAACTTGGCCGGGCGGGACCATTGTCGGTACGGCACACAGCGGAGACAGCCGGGGTAAGTGTCCCCGTAGAATGGACATCTAGTTCGGCTAAGCGTTGACTTTGAGTACGCAGTAAACCACTCGAGGGAGGACCGACAGAATACACAGCCGATTGCGGATCACGCAAGCCATGGGACATGGGCATACTGTCACCGGTAGATAGTAACGTCGACGGCCGGTTGGTCTGGAACACCTGTTCCATTCGACTTTGAGACGGTAACCGCGGACGCGAGTTTCTTGCATTACCAGTACCAGCGTTATCTTTACTAGCATTGGGATGCCACACACCGGGATCCATTGCGGAGGAAGAACTCATCAATCCAGGGAAACTGTCAACACGAGACAAATTTATGAGCCCGTCTTTATCTTTGGCACTGCGCAAATACATGCCATGATCGGAAGGCATTGACGGCGGGGTTTGGCCGATAACCAAATCCACATCGTCCTCGAGTAATTTTTCGGCAATGTCAGCGGGCAACTCAGGGCTCTGACCGTACAGGTCAAACATGCGATCACCACCTCCCAGGTGAACCGCCGAGGAATTACGACTAAGACCACCCAACCCTACTGAGTTGTGGTCGGCGGCCAAGTTAAGGGCGTCCAATCCCTGAAGGATAGAAGGAAATTCACCCGAGTTACGACGTGAAGCCGGTACCGATCGCACAAAGTTCATCAGCTCGGCACTATAACCACCCTGAATCATGGCGTTGGGGGAAGTGGGTTGGGACTGAAAATTTTGGGAGTTATTTTGGGTCGATGACGTTTGTGGGGTGATGCCGCCACCACCGCCCATTGTTCCCAGTTTACTACCAAAAGGCGAAGTGGAAGTGGGGACCGCTGACCCACTACGTAGAAAAGTGTCCCGGTGACTAAACAACCCCGCCGAGGCAGGTGGGTGGTTTAATCCCATATCGGTGGTAAAAGCGCCATAACGTCCGGGGTCGGGTGGGGAATGGGACGCACTGTGGTTGGTGGGGTTCCCACCACCAGTACGTATATCAAACAGACTCCCAGTGGTGAGTAACCCCGAGGAACCTCCACGAGGCATCGAAGTAGTATCCAGTCGGCCCAGATTGGCCAGAGGACCATGACTACCATTGACTTGGTCTGGAGATGGCTGCCCCACACGAGACAGTAAACTTGTCCGCTCAAGCAAGTTACCACTACTGGAACGACGTTGGTGTATAGCAGCGGTTTCAGTCAGCCCCGAAGAGTTGGGAGGATCTTTAGGGGATACGCCCGCTCTGGACGTTTCGAGGTTACTAAGAATCGGCATAGGTAAATATTACACGTGATGAAGGGTATGATTACACTATAGATGGTTGCTTCAACTATGACACCAGCAAAGAATGGTACAATGGACTAACGAGATGGCTAACAATAAAGACGCCTTGAAAATACTGGTAGGAAACAGAAAACCACGTGGGGGTTAGAGAGAGAGAGAAAAGAATAAAACATATACCCCAAAAGAGTCGATAAGTGTGGTTTCTAAGTGGGTCACGCGAGATGCTGCAAAACCCGAAAAAAAATCGAACGTTTGGGTCGGTCGAGCGATGGAATAACTAGAGCTTTCGTACAAAGTACTGGGTTAGCTTTCACTAGAGTATGTGAGAGTGGAAATAGTGATAGAAGTAAGACCGATCCACGCGCAAGGTAGTTTAAAGAAAGCAGTAAAAAGATGCCACAACGACCTATACAGTATAGTACACGAAAGGGACGCGTGAATCCTATTAAACTAGTGTACAGAATATTGGGTTCGAGGAATTAAGATCAACTTGAGTAAAATATCCTCTACTTTTGCTTTTACAAGTATAATAGGAGTAAAAAAAAACCAAGTAATGTACAACTATGATTGGCAGAATACACGAGGCCAGGTTTTTTTTGAGTAGGTGAGGTTCGAGAGTGAATAGAACCGAGTACAATTACAATACGAAAGAGGTAGCAAAAACAAAAACTAAAAATAATAGAACGTGAACGAGTTTTTTCCCAACCCAGTATTAAAAAGGTAAAGGTAGGAGGATAGAACTTGTCTAGGCCATTTCTGTTATAAATAATCATTTTCTGAAAAAAAAAAAATTCCTCCCGAGTGGGGAAAGATGGAAAAAAAAACATACACACACACATATATACCAAATACGACCACGCAGTAGTTAGTGGGTGGAGGAAATGGTCACGTGTAAGGAAGATAGTGGAATACCCCCATTGTGGCGGAAACCTTCCCCATCCCCATCCATGGTACTTGGGTGGATTGCACCAATGGGCTGACCAGGGAAAAAAAAAGAACCCAAGACATCTCCTCATACATTGGACCGTGTGGGCCGTTGCTAATCACTCTCCCACTTACTCTGAAACAAGCCATTGGGTGATGAGGGAGAGACCTTGGCCCCTCTCTCCATCACTTCATACTGGAGAATCGAACCCCATGGAACAGGCCAGTATATGTAGATAAGAAACATTGGGGGTAAATCGTTTTTTTTTATTCTTGAATATATCTCTTCTGATTTTAGCTAAAGTAAATGTGAATTCATCACTTGATGCTGTTCTAACTGAAGTAAATATATATATCTACGTATAAAACCACCTTGTGAATAACATACCGGTGTAAAAGATAGCCAAGTGTCAAAGGTTTCTGGCTAAATACTACTCGTACACCGCACAGACACTGACCCTTTGTCCGACAACTCACAACAAGTACATTGAGGCTTTCCTGTACCCACGGGGAATAATAGCCAAAACATTCAGGTACACTTCACCTAAATGAAAAGAATTGGGATATTACCATATTGGTCCTAAATTCTGCCTTGCATGTAAAAGTATAGACAATTCCCCCCCTGTAAGTGTGCTTTCCAACACTCTGAGGTCATGTCCTGCAATGTCATTCGATTTCCTTACTTTGGATCACTATGAAACCACAATCCATAACCAGGGTAATTTCATAAGGCCGACATCCTTCTCCCCCCCCCCTCCCACGTCCCAGAACCTGAACAAAATAGAAAAAGTCCAACTTTTCATACGGATTCAAGTTTTGGTTAGGGGCAGATACTTGTCTAATGCCTACGTTTTTTGAATTTTTTTTCATCTTTCCCCTTCTCATTAAGTATTACCAAGAAACTAAAATTTACCTCCATTATAGGCGTTATTACCAGGGTTGTGGTGGTCGACCATTCGTGACAACCCACGTAGTATCTCACCCGTGGCTTACTATACTTCCTTGTCCAGCCTGGGCACCTTTCCGTTTTCGAATTCCATTCTTCATTAGAAAGTAACTCGACCGACCAGTGAACATGAAATGTTTTCGAGATACTCTTTATCAATAAATTTTTATGAGCTGAGGAGTCGGAGAAATCCATTAATTGGATAAATTTTGAATTTATTTAACGGTGTGCCCCTCCTAACCCTGGTAAGGTGATCCACTGAGAATGGACCAGCTCTTGCCTAACCAAAAGGAAAAGTATAATCCTGGGAATCCCCTCTGTCTATTACCTCGATTGTCCAAAAATCACATAAATGAGCCCAATGTACCCTAAACTAAAACCTATGCGCTATTTAACCATGGAGTGGGATGAGGGGGGATATGCCCACGGTCTTGTGATACAACGTAGTTCTCATATTTGCCCCTACTTATGATGCCATCCTTCAGAACTAGTGTAATACACTCTTATCAAAAGCCTCCCTCCATTTAGTAGAATAGCCTAGCTAAAACTAATGGCGATTGATATCGCGAGCCTTGTTCTGCAACAATTGGTCTAATTCCTGGTTGCGCGAGTCAGTGAGATCTTGTATTTGCTTTTCATAATACCGTTGTTCTTCCTTGGAAAGACCTAGCCGTTTGGCATCCTGTTTCAAATCCTTGATGGCGTCTTGCCGCACCCCACGAACCCCTACCTTGGCCTGTTCGGTCAATTTGGTAGCTATTTTAAGTAATTTGTTCCGGTGTTCCTGCGTTGGTTTCGGAATGGGTACTTTGATAACTGCATCCTGTGAAATCGGGTTCAGACCCAGCTGGGCTTCACGAATAGCCTTTTCAATATACGGTTTGTACTCTTCATCGCTAGGAAGCACCAACAGGGTTTGCGGGTCCTTGATAGTAACCATGGCCAAATCCGACAAGGCCACCACGTCTCCTTCCACCGTGACTCGGACCGGGTCAAGAATAATCGGCGTGGCTTGACCGATTCGCATACTTTTGAATTCCACCTTGAGATGGTCTACCGCGCGCTGCATACGAGTCGTCACTTGCTCCAGATCGAGTGTCAGTTCTTGCATGTCCACGCCCCCATTGTGCTTTTTAGAACGGCCTGTGTTGTCGGAGTCGGGGTCGTCCATCACGGCTTCCTTGCCATGTTTACCCCGTTTTCCAGTCTTTTTACTGGAAAACTGGCGGCAGGTCAGTAAAACTCCTATTGGTAAATGCGTCTGGTTGGTAACCCGCGATTGGATAAGACTAGTCGTGCTAGGAGTATAAAATGCGGTGGGTATCGGACTCCGTCGGGAACTCGTTACAACTCCCACCGCTGACCACAAACGACGATAACCTTGGCGCACAAGAGTGGTCATATTTTTAACGAATGAGGGATTGGGATGCGGTATTACCAAGCCTTGGAAACATAAGCAACGTAATTAAACAAGGAAAGGCCTGAAACTAACTCTAACGCTGACGCCAATAAAAAAAATTCAATACATTCTCTCTCCCTTCTCTGCCCGCGTTATTTTCTTCTACCCAACCCACTCCCAACTACCAAAGTTGGGTCAGGTGACGTCGAGTGACCTGTCATAAATGCCATCGTCTCACTCAAAGGGCTGAAACTTGAATCACGACGCCAATCCAGTTTTATTTATGTGGCCATTACAACCAATCTCATAATATACTAGAAGATTACATTTATTTCCTCGTAATTTATTTAAATAAAACGAAATCATATAGTAACAAGAAATATTTAGACGCGTGGTAACTATTACAAAACCCGAACAAATATACATATATATACTAGATATGCCCCATAGTACTATCTGGGCTTAAGACATGAGATTTTTGGTACATAAAAAAGATTCAGTAGAACCTTGAAAGGTCATAAATTACTCTATCCACAACGATAACTATGAGTCATTATTGCGATCGCTGGTTTTTTTTTCCTGGTATATAATATGGGTTTAACTCTGTTTGGAGCTATCCAAACAGGTGGTGAGCTTTGGCGTATATCCCAATTCAATCATTCGTTTAAGCACGCTAGCCACATTACGAGCATTATCAATGCCACTATGGTGTTTCCCGATAAAAGGTAGTTGTAATTGGGTCAACATATCACGCATACTAACGGGACCACCCGTCTGGTTTTCAAATTGTTCCGCAAAGGCCTTTTTCATATTAATCCACCGACGGAAATAAGCCGGCGGTTGAACCCCCGAGAGTCGACATTGTAACGGTAACATCTTGCGTAAATCCCAATCACCACAGGTCACAAAGGTAAAGGTACCACCGGCGGCTCGGGCGCGCATGTCGTACTCGGTAATAAACATGAGAGCCTCATCGAACACGGATGGGAAGGTTGAAGCTTGGTCCACCACTCGTTGTTCAATCCCCGTAGATTCCACGCACGCCCGGGTGAGCTGGGGTCGGTGTACTGGTTGGACATAATGGTGAAACTCATCCACCACCTTGTTCATACGTAGGTCAAACACCACCATGGGGAATTCAATGATTTCCTGGTTACAAGATCGACGGCTGTTTCCGCCTTGGGAAGTGGGTGGGTCAAAAGTGGCTTCGAAATCAATGATGATCAGATAGTGCACGTTATGAAGCGGGGGAAAGGATGAGGTCGGCGTAGCACTGGGTCTTGCCTGGTGGGCCGTGGGTGACACCGTAGACGGGGAAGTGGGATTAGTGATTTTCCTAGGTGACCTCTTCTCGGGGGGTTTGATCACAAGGGAAGCTCGGTCAATCGGGTCATTTTTCGGAGTAGCCGGTCCCTTGAGTGGACAACCCAAGGTCAAATTTTGCAACCCCATTAGAGGGTCCTGAGTGGGTGTCATTTTGGCGTGACGCTTGTACCCGACAGGGGTGGGTAGACCGCCGTGAGGTGAATGGAGCTGGCCTCGGGTATTTCCACTGGTACCAGGAGACAAAGTAGTGTTGGAAAAACTGAACCACCCTCCGTGACCTTGATTGAGGGCCATGGACGGAGTAGGCGGACTCAATGGGGTCATCGAGAAGACCCCTCCCGGTGACAGCTTTTGACAAGAGTCCTGCGGGAAGGAGTAGTTACGCACATTTTGGGTAAACAAAGGACTAGGAATCGGAGGGCGGCTAGAATAAGAGTTTCCACTACAACCCAACCGTCCGCCCATCCCCACACTGTTGGTGTAACCATCCCCATGTGGTGCCAGGGGGGCCCCTGGTCCCTGGTGGAGTTTGTGTAGCTCTGCGCTGTTTTGTGAAGTCGAACGAGACCGTGGCGGAGTCAGTGGGAACATCCGGTTCAGCCTGTCCCAGTCGGCATCCCCCGGCGAACACAAGGGGTCGTGGGCCCACCCTCCTTGCTGAGCTGGAACGCTCAAGGGTCCTTCCTCTTGAGAAACCGGTGTAAATGCGCTGGGTAGCCCTGACAGCCGTCCCAAGTTTTCCGAATTCAGTCGACTCTGCATAGCGTTGTCTGTCGATAGAGCCTAGCAGGGGAGAAAAGTGGACAACGAATAACAGTGATAAAAATAAGTACCCGGCTGTACCTGTCACTCAGTAGAGGAGTGTAGGTAATGCGGACACTATACAGCCGACTAGCCTAAGCCCACTATACCAACGTCACGGACTTTTGCAGGGTGAGAAAATCGATAGACGAAAGGGGAGTAAAGGGGTGAGTTCTCTATCACAAACACTTTTGGACTATGATTAGACAGCAGGATAACGTCGAAATAATATCACTATTATATTTCTGTCGTGTGAAAACAAAGACCGAAGATAGGAAAAAAAGGGAGAGACCAAAGACAAGCAATATATATCACCTAAACAAGGACGCTGTGTACTAACAAAGACCGAAATTGAGTCAGTAGGAAACAAGAATAAAAAAATAAGTTTGGACAGTTAGAAACCAAATAAATAAATAATAGTTTCAGTCTGTAACTGTAATTCCGAGAGAAATGGAAAAAGCCACCGTCGTCTTGTTTTATAGGAACAGTGTTGTTGAGTAAGAAAATAGACACAGCAAGTGACAGGGAAACGGAAGAAAAAAAGGGAAAAAGAAGCGCAATCACAAAAAGGGGGGCTGACCCGGTGCTGTTGGGATAGCCTGAAGGAGAAATGTAAATGGGACTAAAATCAAATTAAAGGAGAGAACAGGTGAAGATGACACAAAGGAACGTATCGGCGGCAGTAGTCCCAGTCTCGAATCGATTGACGCCAATGTTAATCCCTGGTGAAAGAATACTGGCGATCAACAGATAGGCGATGGAACCAGAGGCTGGTAGTACAGATTGGGCAAGGGTGGGAAGCAATAGCTGAAGGAAAACAATAGAAATAAAGCGGGAAAGTGTTTGAGTAAAAAAAATACTAAGAAAATTGGCCCACCTGATTATTCGGCAGCTCCAGAGGGGTTTCGGTATCTATTTTACTCTTTGTAAATTCATCGGCATTAATAAGCGCCACTTTCTTACGCTACTAGTCGGTAATTAGTACTGGAACCAGCCCAGTGAGCATAACCACAACGTGGGCGCTGTTGCTACAAAGTCACTATTGAGTTCTGATGCGTGTTACGAGCCTAATTAAACACCACAAGAAGCTCAAGCTCTCAATAAAATTGGCTTGGGAACTAGTTGGAAAGTAATTGCCACCCGATAGAATGAAATTAAATATAGAATCGAAAAAAAAAATTCGAAACTAAACACGACGTCTAGGAGAGTTTGGTCTAACAAGAACCACTATAAAACCTCCAGTCTCATCTCCTCTATAAGTTTAAATAACCATCGAGGCTAATGTAAAAAAAAATCAAAGAAAAGCTGTGTGTACTTTTTGTGCGATTACATTAGCTAAATCTATCGTCGGGTATTAGCCTTGTATCACATAGAGTCGTATTTATATTCCTGCTCGTCTAAAACTTGCACTTGAATTTATCCAGATCACTTCTGTTATTTCGTTTTACAAAGTATTTCTACAACTGCACGCAATAGAGCTTTAAAATACGGTAAAGTTGGATACCTTTGATTACTCGGATGAAAGCATACACGCACAAGGGATAGGCAGTTGGTATAATAAAAAAAATACATAAAAAGTATAAATAAACCCGGACTCTTTGTTTTCTTTTAATTACATTCCTTTGTAGATGACCACGGTCCACGAATGGGGGTTAGGAACCTCACACCTCGGAACTCACCCTCACCAATAGCAAAGAATCAATTCATTGATTAAATAGAGAAAAACTTTGGCTAAAGAAAGCGATGAAGAGCACTGAAGAGCGGTAGGGGCAGTGCAGGGACTGGTGAACGAAAGGGAGCATTGTGTAACATGCCGTGAACAAAAAAGTAGGGAATGAAAGAGTAATAAACGCAAGGGAAAAAAAGAACGTATATTTTCTTTGGGAAATGTTGGATACATTGCGATAATCCAGATGATAATTGGTAAGGGAAAGATCACATGTATGTAGCTTTATACCTACACTGACCCAAGACAATGAGTGGTGTTAACCATAGTGAATTTTTATAATTTGTTGGCATTATACGAGGGCGTGCTTGTATATCAGTATGTACGAGGGCAGAGGTTAGAGTGCGGTGCAGGCAGGCCCTGAAAACCCCTCCTAACAATCGGGGTGTGTGAATTTATTCACTCCCAGTGAGTAACGTTATGGCTTTCGATATTAGGTTGATTCGCTAATCCCCACGTCAGGCCTAGTTGGCTAATACAGCATATAAAATTAATTAAATCGTACCCAAAGTGCCCAGGGCAATACTAATATAGTAGAGCCAACTCAATAATCAAGACAATGAAAAAATGGTGGACATCAAGCTATAACCAACAAAAATCAATTAAACAACCATACTGTTTTTTGATTCCCTCTGTATAAATTACAGCCATCTTTGCTTATAAGGGGAGTGTGGTCCGTAGTAATGTGTTACACCACGGACTAATCTCGGTGAGCAGTTTGCATTGAAATAACAGTATCTGGTGTGTATTTTCTTCAAGTGGGCATGTATAAATTGTATTCACTTGTACTCCAATGAAACTAGCGGTAACATAAATCCTCTTATGAGAGTCCGATGATGCTAAGTCGAAGGTCACGCCAGGTAATACTGGCAATCTGGCGTTGAATCCGAGATATCCAGCTATTAAATAAAGTGAATAATGATATTAACTCTCAAAATTGATTAATGGTCTTGGTCGTTAACATGGCATCATGTTACACTATCCCATGGTAACCCCGGATAATTGTTGCACAATCATGATTCGATTTAAAATAAGGGCTACTCCTTTTCTCGGCCTATGTATATTGGTAATATGTACCATGATGAGCAGTAATCAGGTATCCCATAATCAGTGTTTAAAAGTATCAGTGACGTTCCTCACTATATAATATTTGCCTTTCCATCTCCTTCAGGTTTTCTTCACCGACTGTACTTTACAGGATCATGTATGCAGTTACTAGCGCTACACCTTTTTTCAACAAGGTGCAGCTCAACGGGAAAACTGGTTGATGATTGATAGTGCCCCTTCCGTAAAGGGAGGTATGTGGTTGACGCTGTCCTTTAGAGATCCCTTTGGGAACTCTGCTTAAGGACTCCAACCATTCGATGATCTTGCATTCCTTGTTGCACTCTCTTTGTTGTTTCTTAACACGGAGTTGGGTCTGAGGAATCTGCGAGGAAGGTGGTGCATTCTGACAGTCCCTCCCTTTCTTTTACTTGATTAAAAAACAAAGAAATCTAAATTCATTGATTGGTGGTTCTTGTTGAATGAAATCGCTAATCCGGGCATGTGTTGAAAATCCTTAAAGTACAGTGCTGTATCTCTGATTTTTGCAATTCTTTATCTATTACGAAATTCCTGCTCTTTTGGGTAAACGATTAGCGTTGTATTTCTTACTTTCGCACAAATGTCTTAATCCTCTTTTGGGGCAGTATGATAGTGATTGTGTTTATGGTCAGTAAAGTTCATGCATCAATAGAAAGTGTCAGCCATTTATTCACTGTTTAGAAGCTATCACCATGAACCAGGGGAAGGTGACTTGAGCATTAGGGCGTGAATTACGGGTAAAATGGTTACATTTATCCCACGAACCAAGCCGGGCAAAAAAATGCTCAAAGTATACTTTAAGACGGGGATACTATCTTCTGGCTAATAATACAACACTGTTAAGTTCGGACTACAAATCCACGATTTGAGCCCTGGTAGTAACCATTAATAATCAAGCACATAGGCGCATAAAAAAGTATTCATCCGACATTATAAGAAGTACAGAGATGATGATAACATTAGTGTGTAAATTTTTTTTGCTCATTGGTACCCAATTATAATGCTACATTTTGATTGGTTTTTTTTCGCCTATGTAGCGATTTCGGGCACGCGTGACAACTTCAATTTAACCAATAGGATTCGGTAAGAGGTCCACTCAACTTTGGCGGATTTATCCCTATACAGCCGAAAAAAAAACACCCATATCACCATCTACACACTTCACTTCCATTGTATCTCATTTGTCCAACCCTGTAGTGTCTATCTCTCTTGCAATTATCTATTATATTCTTCATACACCCCACACCCACACTAACATTACACGTAACCATATCCATTACGAATATCATCTTCCTTGCTGTCGTTCTCCTCATCGGATTGATTCACGTACCCGCCACTTTTATCTCCGCTTTACCATCCATTACAACCTCGGTGGCCAACGCAGCTTGCAGTCCACAACTCCAGAAACTAGAAAAACGATTTGGTGCCTTTATTGCAATGGTCCAGTTGCAAAGGGGGATGAACTTGGTCAAAGGGGCAAACAAAGCAGGAGCAAAATAAATCAAGAATGCCGTTAAAAATGAAGCAAAAAAAATTATCACAGGAAGTGAGATGTCAATTTCCCATGTATCCACCCGCCAAACCATTTTTTTCAGTTGTATGCAACCTTTTATCCTTGCCATCATTTATAAGCACTTGTTCGCGACGAGCTCTGTTTCCTGTTTTTCTTTTTCTGATTTCATTTTAAATAACCGTAGAGTAAATGTGATGCCTGAGCCTGAATGATGTATAGTTTAGTCGAATTTAGTTTTACGGAATAAACTGAACATTATCATAGAAAACCATAGGAATAAGAGTTATACGGAGTGGCAGGAGAGATGTGGTGATAATGATAGCATGGCAATAATGAGGATAAGAATTCCTAATAGATAAATTTACCCTGCCACGAAAGTGAGCTGGATCCCTTTACTGTGTTGGATGAATGCTTTAAAAAGGACGTCAAATATCCAAAGCAGTGTTTTCCTTATGCGCTTTTTAACTATAAAGTTTTATTGCTGATATTCTCGCCATTCCAAGATTGCATGTGAGTACTTACCTATTATCTTGTTATAACAGTTTAACCATTAGGAGTCATCCACTGTGACCTTGATCTCCACCCAGTGAAATCAGGAAGTGGTTGATACTCTACGATATTAGTTTTTTTGTTGAACCAGCCACAGCCCTCGATGGGCCTTTGGTGCCTCTGACAAAGTGCAACTTTGGGATCAATGCCCTTTGAGAAAGGACTGATATAAATTTATCGATATTAGCGTACATTATGTTGGGTAGAACCACGATCAGACAAGGTTGGAGTGCAAGGTGAGATGAAAAGGTGCGTATCTTTCCTCTAGGTTGTGTAAACAGTGAAGTACACTTATAGATGGCCTCGTATTGTTTCCACCCTAGATAATCTAGGAAGACAGGGTTGTACAGAAATGCCATTAATGCTGTCCTCGGTAAAAATACCACTTTAGAGTGGCCAATTTATAGATTTCTTTCTGATATGGCTAAATAGACACTCCCAGGTCCTCCAGTTTTACAGCAGACAGTAGACAACCGCGAAATAACTGGCGTTGATGTCCCTATTCCTCCCAATGACATTGTACCTTTGTATATCCTCATGGATATGCAAGGTGTTCCTTTTTTTTTGGCTAATGAGGCCCAACTAATGTTCACGAATAAACGCTAGTGAAAAACAAGGGATGAGGTATTACACCCTTTCTCGTGAAAAAAAGGCAATTTACTTACTCTACCCCCGCCTGTTTCAGCGGTCAGGATTGAAAGTGCGGAGACTGTGCAATAACAAAGTAAACTCACACTATTATTACCAATCGGTGTTATTGTGGTTTCGCTACCATCAAGAGGTAATAAAATGCTGCAAACCGTTTCCTTGTTGGTATTTTCATAATATAGGTAATTTTTTTCGCCTATATACCTATTTGCAGCAAAGATGTATGTACCCATTCAATTCTGGCGGGAGACTTGAAAGGTAGCGCACGTCGGGGTAATGCATAGTCTGTATGTTCAGGTTACTAGTCGCTTGTTTTACCTAACATACATTCTCTGGCGTATTTGACACAGTTTCTAGGGCAACTAAGACTTTGTGATTTCCAAGGTGTAGTCGCTTGTATAGAGTTCGATTACTCAATTAGGTCCAGTCCAACACACCTGATGAAGCTTTTTCCTCCGTGTTTGCTTTGGTTGTTACACTTGTGGGTGGTCCCTCATGGTGAGTGGTTTGCTGACTTGGCGCAGGTAAGTTTCAAAGGTCCGCGGCTTACTTGTAATGGTAGTTCAATGAGTGAAACAATAAGGAAAAAGTCATAAACAATTAATTGGAGCAGGAACCCAATGTAAAATGGTCAACTCAGTATGACCTTGTTCCAACTGAGGCCAATGGTTAAAAGGAAGTATCCTGCTCTCTACTTTATTGTTTTCCATTGGTCTTGTGCATTGTTGGCATTTGAATAGTCCGTAACACAACGGTACGAGTGTACAGTTTATGCGTTTGCTCTTCTTGTACAAATTGACACAATGGAATCCCTATACGAGGCTACACAGTCTACCAATTCCGCCTCAACCCTCAACTTAGATTCACACCTTACCAACCTTTGCCCCATTTGTCTGACCACCTGCACAGGTGCCGACACTGCCTATGTCGATGGTTGTTTCCACGCCTATTGCTTTACTTGTATCCAGCAGTGGTACAGGGTTGATACCCAATGCCCACTTTGCAGAAGGACTATGGTAACCCTTATTTACGATGTCCAAGGGTCACTCTACAAGCGCTACTCTGTGAGAAATGTGCACAGTGATCCCCGTCCGGTACGATGTTCACCGTACGGAAAAGGACCGGAGTTTACTGATGAAATGGGGCGACGGAAACGTCGTTCGGTGTACGCTTTCCGCTTGGAGCCATGTCAGAGTGAGTATGCTAGTAATACGTCACATGACCCACAGAAAACTAGGTGGTTAAATCTCAAGCGTCACCCTTTTCCTGACCGGGTAAAACAATGGATCACTCGGGAACTAGACATTATCCTCAACAACGAAAATGATATTGTGGTGCTCGAGTATATTATGGCGCACTTACAAAGGTAACGTGGGGGAGGCGAAGGAAAAGGATGTCAAACACAGTCAATAGGGTAGAAATCAATCTTGCCAGTGTTGGAAGCCAGCGCTTTGCTACATAACTTGTTAAAACTATGGATTGACTAACTAACACTAAAACTGTGATATAATTTTACGTACTTTCAGCACGGTCCTAGTCCCGGTGGGTTAACCTTTGAGAATCTGAAAGACAAGGTATATCCCTTTCTCCATGAATATACTGACATATTCGTTCGAGAACTACAAAAGTTTTCAGAGTCACGCTTGCCCATTGAGTCATATGATCGCTACGTGGCCTACCAACCAGCAGGGTTAACTAACCCGAGACCATCACCATTATCACGTTTTCTTGGACATTTGGAACAGCATACTCAAAGTGACGAAATGTATAACGAGGATTGAATAAAATGAATCGTTATAAGCTCCTCTTGACGCCCTTTTGGTTCACTCGATTCAAGTTTTTTTAACAATGTACTGGTTGAACGAATAAATATCACCCGTTACACATCCCTTTATATTACAGTCAAAACTTAGAGCAACCGAGGGAAAATAAATCCAAAGGAAAATGTGAAGCAGAATATGCACACCTTCTGCTAATCCTGGTATTGCTACTATGCAAAGTAGTCAAGTGTTAGTTGACATACCCGTGTATAACTCGGACCAAGTATTCTCTTAGTGAAAAGGGGTAGCTGAGTCCATTGGTGAATAGGCTGGGGTTGCCACTAAGATCTGAGTCCTGTCTTGGTCAGGCACTCGAGCAGCCATAAGGGCCAAGAATTTGATAATAAACTAACTAAATCATTATAATGAGAATAAGGACTAAGTAAAGGATAAAGACATTCATTCATAAAACATCAATATAAAGTCATAAATAGGACAGCTGAAGAAGGATGAGTTCATTAAGGAAGAGCAAAAACTTACATGTGAGAAGAGCGACTATTACAGTCAATAGTTGAATAGATTAACAGCTGTACTTCACAAGGCAGGTGAATAGTACATGGATGGATATCACACTAGATACACGAGTGGCCCATTTGCTAGATAACAGCCCTCACTAGATGCAAAGTGTGTTATCCCCGTACACAACGTATACACGATGCAACGCCTGTGTCTATGATGCAGGTCAAGCCTCATCCACACGCCAGAGAATATATGATACAACCAGTATCACACAATGTGATATTCGCACAACAAATTAGAGGTAACGTCAACCTACTAAGAATAAGAATGCATGATAATGATAGATGATGATAAACGATAACATTCCTTGCTTAGAGCAGATTATATACTGCTGATGGAGGGGTTTGGTGCCCGCAACTAGGACGGTCAACAAGTTGATCTATCCATTGTTCCACTTATTCGGAAGACGATGTTTTCGGACTTAACATGTGGTACATAATGCTTATTTTTTTTCTACGGTAACATTCTTTACTTTGATGAACAATTGAGTATTTTATCGAAATTGATTTTGGGTAAATTTTTAATTGATGTATGGTAATGATTAATAATGAACTAATTAATGGCTTTTTTCGGATAGTTTATGATATTAATATTTTGAAGGTTTGGGGGATAATTGACTGGCTCTGGGAATTTCAATCCCGCTTCTCCGCTTCTCAAAACCTTCGCTTAAATGATTAAATGCTGGTGTTCAACCTTGAACAAGATGATATTGGCAAAATTCTAATATTATCACTTCTCAGGGCTTACCAGTGGTTTCGTTGATTCTTACAGTTCCTAACTGGTATAATAGACCTTTGATGTGGTGGCAAAAGTTCCAACAGTGCTCCTCTATGACTCATGCCAGGCCTTAGGAGTGGTATTTTTCCAACCCTGTAGCGATTGGGAGGAAATTACTACTATTACAATTTTATCAGCATGCTTCTACAAGGGACACGTTTAATACTGAGTGTATATTTTGTTTGAAAAAAAAACAATACTTGTCCCTTTCTTTAATCAGACATAGCACCTTGCTTTACTTATAATTCGAACTGCTTCCTCATATTGTATAGGGCTTCTTATCTCCATGGGTAATTGGGATGGATTTCCATTAGTTTATTGATTTCTTCTCCAGGAAAAACAATATAACATTCTACTAAAAATTTCCCTAATACAAGGTCAACAACCTTTTCTCAAATCAGCTGTACTACAGCCACGTTTGCTTGTATTGAAATGCCAACGGTTATTCTAACCATGGGCAGCTAAAACTTTTGTGAAGGGTATCCCTATTTTCACTCTTCCTCCTACTTCAATATAAAACATTGTAAAAGAAAAAAAATCAAGGTCAAGTGAAATACTCTATGACTAAATAGGCACGTAATTACATTGACAAAATAATAGGACAAAGTGGAGAGGTTGATTTGGTTGATAAAAAGTCATGTAAAAAGGAAGTGCAATGAACAAGAGACAGAAGGCCATTTCCCAGGGGGCATTGATATTAAGATGACCAAGGGAGGAAGGATGCACATGTAGTCCCTCACCCTGGGTAGTGAGAGAGCCACTTCCTTACGCAGTCAGGGAGGCAGGAGAAACCTGGTGACCAGGAGAACAAGGAGACTAGTATGGTCTCTCCTACGTACTGCAGGAGGTAGACCACCAGGAGGGTCACCCAGTTGGTAGGTGAACGTGGAAATTAAACGAACCACACACACCACCATCCTCAACAAGACCCTCCAGGGAGTCCCCCTCCATCAGGATGGATCCAGATAAATAGGCCGCCCTCTCTCAATGTCATTGTTTCCTCATGTTCATTAACAATAAAGTTTATTTACTATATCCACACATCTAGTATATTTATTTGGTTCTACTCAACCAACTGAACACTACACGGTTTGTTACAATATTTTTCTGTCATCTTTCCACCTTGTTGCAGTGTGCAACTCTTTCCTGCCATGCATCACCATAACTACCTCTGTTCTTTACTACTTCATCGGAACTCTTGCTTCACAAACCGAAAAAGGGATGGCTTCAACACAGTAAGGCATTCATGCATGCTGAATTCTCTTCTACAGCCAGAGTATTCAACCTGGAGTGGGTGGACAGCCCTTTTTCTGGCAGTTAGTAAAATAGAAAAATAGAAGGAGATGTACATTCTCCATTCCTCGGTCCAAAGAAAAAGCCACGGTTCAATTCCTCTCCTTTATCAAATCTCACCAGTTGTGTAACAAGAAGGCCTCCCTAGACTAATCTAGGGGCTGAGTTTCATTTTCTGATGGCATCCAAAAAGACAGGGTTCGATGGAATGTTCACTTGTGTGACTTTCCCAAACCAGTCAAACGAGGGCTAACGTGGTGAATGTGATATCATCTCTTGGCTGGGGAACAGGCAGTGTCTTCCAAAATGGCATCACCTCCCCTCTTCTCTCTTTCATTCCTATACTGAAACACGATATAACGTGGGTTTTTTCGACTATATAAGGAAAAATCCGCCAGAGGTGAATGGGTGTCTCACCAAATCCTATTGGTTAAATTTTAGTTAGTACAAATTTGCTCCAAATCGGTAAATAGGCCAAAAAGAACCACCCATATGGTCACAGAGAAGGAAAGCCCTCAACGCAGTTCATTGTAAAAAAAAAGGAGAGGAGAAACAGCAAGAGACCCTTGATAAGTTATCACGTAATTCCTTTTTGATGTTGCACAGGTTATATTCGGCCATTCCCCCATTTCTCGGTTGAATAGGAACGATAACGAGAAAGGTGCAGAATTTATCTAAAATAATGCCCTCCATTGTAATTCAATAAAGTTGCCACTACCGTCGTACCCCTTCCTCTTTTTTTTACCATTCTGGATTGGAAGAAAAGAGTTCTAGGTTGGTACACGCTGTGGCGACTTTGAGAATAGTAAGCCAATCACATGAATAGAGAATAACCCACACCTTGCCTACGAATCCCCACAGTATGTACGATGGGGTCACTAAATATTATCCCTCATGCAATACTCTATCTCACTTATAAAAGGATACCAGTTCGCATCGTATTTTTTAATCATCAGCCATTTTATTTTCTAACACTCTCTCGACTTCCTCCAGGCTTAACCAACGCGTTTTCATCGCCCATCTTTCAGCTTTCTGGTATTGCACTCCTCCCCGACTTTCACTATGAAGCTCAACGTTCTAGTCGTCACTCCTCTCATCTTGTCCGCTCTCCTCGCCACGGCGAGTGTTGGTGCCACCAATTCCGATCTGGAATCCAAAAAGAGCCCTGGTGAGGTTGGACCCGCTGACACTGTTGGCGCTGATAAACCCGGCATGTCTGACAACACTGCCGCACTACCAATCACAGACAACGGGAGCATAAAAGACGTGCTAGATGCCAATTTCATTAACTTTTTACGTTCACAGGAGGGGATAAAGGTTATAGGCTTCCTCGCTACAAGCTTTGACAAGCATCAGGGACCTATGAGTGAGGAAAATTTTATGGATTTGTTGCTCTCCGTGGATGATGTTATAGCAAAAGAACAGGGGGAGGCGCTGTTTAATAAGGCTGCTAAAAAAAAGGAAGATGAGATTTCTAAAGATGAATTTTTGGAGGCAATCAAAGCCCTGACAAACACTAATCTTAGTGACAGTACAGAAGCTTAAATATTATCCCACAGCATTTCATTCATCTTTTCTTGTCATCGCTTTTCCAATATTTTCTGCGTAGCCATTCTTCAAGAAAGTAACTGATGTCATACCGTTATCCGCAGATATGACTACCCTTAGGCATAGTAAGCTTTTTTATTCTGGTTTTTATTGTTTTAGTGTCACACAGGAAAACAAAAACTCCTCCTATGTCCATTACAATCTGCTCTGGGTGAATAAGTACTACTTTTCTTCCATGCTGCAGGATTCGAGAGTAGAGTAGAGTTTATTGTTTAACAAGCCATGGTGGGGCTCTCTATTTCCCCCCCCCGTTCATGCGGGTAGGGATGTGATAATCGATCTGGTTAATTGGTAAACCTATTCACATGAACTAGATGGCTTCCAAAGCCGGCTTGCGCTTTATTTTTGTCATATATAAGGAGCCCTGTCCCCAGGGCCCCGGTGGATACCCTTTAGACCTTTTGAACAAGTAATAATAATAAACTAATACTAATTTGGGAGGGTATCAGGAATTGGCTAATATCAACTTAAGATACTAATGATAAGAAATATTTGCTGAGGATATAGCTGTAATAATAATAATAGTGAGATGTGCCAGAAACTATTCCTAGGGTGGGATGTGAATAGGTTTACCAATTAACCAGATTGATTATACTTCGAAGCTAGTTCTTCATATAATCTTGGTTAATTGGTAAACCTATTCCCATGAACGATTTGTTGATGACTGTAGGGAGTGCACATTGTTCTTTTGGCAGCCTGTAATAAAATTTGTGAAAAGTGTCTGCACTCTTCCAATTCGCCACCTTTAAGATAATATCCTCATCAAAGCCTGGGCTCTTAGCCTTGGTGGCAGATGCTGAACGAATAGAGTGTGGGGAGAACTGCTTGGTGTTTATCCCTGCACCACTCATGGTAGTACAGAGCCAGTTGGCCAGGGTGTCCATGCTTGCGTTGGTACCTCTTCTGGTAACAAAAAGGTGGTTAGTTCCTGCGTTCTGGTATTTGTATGTACGTTTTACATATAATGCCAGGGTACGAACCGGGCACAGGTGTGTTTGGTCTGACAGACATTTTACCGTGGTAGATTTATAAGGGCCTTCCTTCACATTAAATGCCAAAATTGTTAGGAACTCCAGTTGGTCAATGGAAGGAGAAAACTCAGTGTCCTCAATCAGGATATGACCCAGGTCACTAGGTGGACACCACATGGTGGCCAGGCAGAGGAGGGTCATTGCTTTCCATGCTAAGTCTGTAATGTTGAGTTCCTCATCAGGTTTTGTTCCTTTAGAGAAATAATCAAGCAATAGCTTAACGTCCCAAACTGGTGGTTTACCTATCAGTTTATGAGCCCATATTTTTGCACATGTGTAATACTGAACTTGGACATTATCCATCAGGTTTGGTTGGTTGGGGTAACAAAGATCCCACATTGAGATAATGGCTGCCTGGTGTGCCTTGGTTGTGGCAATACTTGCCTGTTTTTGATCCCCCAAGAATTCCAGGAATCTCAATAAGGTACTTGTTGAGGGTTGCAGATGATTAATTTGTTCCTTGCCACACCAAGAACCAAAGGTTTGCCATGTGGATTTATACTGTTGCAGCATGGTGGGGCGTAATCCTTGGAGGATGGTGGAGATAGCCTGTGTCGGTATTTCTTGATGTCCCAGACACTTCCTGATATCTGCCATGCGATCAATGATATCCCTGGTAATGGGATCAATCGCAGTTGTTGAGCCACCATTTGTAGAAGTCAGGGCCACCATGTTTGGTTGGACCAGAGTGGGGTTATCAGTGTCAATGATAATTGGTCCCATTGAACTCAGTTCAAGACTTTGTTCACTTGATTCCATGGGGGAAAGGCGTAACTGTTTGCCTTTGGCCACCACTGGAGGAATGCATTGCAACTGTTGGTGTTGGTTTCCAGTCCCCAGCTGTAAAAGTGTGGGCAGTGGGCATTTTTTGCTGTTGCAAAGAGGTCCATTGAGTATGGTCCCCATTTCTGGTTGAGGAAGTTGAAGGGTTTCCTGGGGAGTTGTAGTTCGCAGTAGGCTGGGGTCAGCTGGCTCAAATGGTCAGCCTGTGTGTTTTCTGCTGATGGAATATAGGATGCCACCAAGGTTAGGTTCTGTTGGATTAGAATCTTGTTGATTTCCAAGGCCAGGTGATGCAGGTGTAAATGGTGAGGCCCCCCCATCTTGGTCACATATTTTAGGGTGGTTGTGTTGTCTGTCTGGATATG
>JAOPJG010000279.1:0-30592 GCA_027478255.1 Dispira simplex | reverse complement strand
TTTAGGTATGCTGTGACCATTCCTATTGCCCAACGAAGCTAGCTTTTCACCTTCTCAACTCTAATGGAAAAAAAAAAAGAATAGAATAACGGGGACGATTTGTAAAGAATACGTGGAATAGCCAGCGTGTGTTGTTTCTACGCATTTTATTCTCCTTTTCCCACAATCTTTTACTTGAGGTTGGCTAGAAAGTGGGAGCAGACGAAATTGACAAGGGAATTGGACCAGCAGATCCTCTGTATTGGCTACTGTGTAGTATATTTCCAAGGAAATAGGTCCTTGTAAAAAAATTTTTTTACACGCGTCCACATATCATGGTCTTACTTAACATAGCTAACATTTCAATTGTGCATTTTTCGACTTCCTTGGCCATCCTAGTTACGATAGCGCCGGTCTGGACAGTGCAGAAGAAGATGAAATTATAGGCAGACTTTACTACCAGGTAACGTCCACGCTACCCTCAGAGCCCAAGGTAACCAAATCTCTCCCTGAATCCACGTCTGCTCCTTTCGAGACACCGCTTACTAGTAAGGATGCGAACACCGATGTTTCACTCTCATCACCACATGACCTACCTCAGGGTAAAAGTACCACAGTCACCTTGGTGAACGGTGGAGAGGTCACGCCGGAGACCAGCACTGGTCACGAACCTCCTACGGGTAGCCCTATCATACCATCCAACGTTGTGTCTGTCATTGAGCAGGATATCGTCCTTGATATTCGTCCTAGTATGCCTATTGGGTCTCCTACGGTTGATGGCATAGTGTCCTCGCCCCGCTCTGCTACCCAGGATAGTCTGAACTTGTCGGATGTCGAGTCAGTAAATGGGACGGACGCTCGGTATTTTCTCGGACCGAAGAAATTTCTTTGCCGAAGTTGTGGGGAAGAAGGGCACGCGTGGAAAGATTGTCCGAATCAAAAGGTAAGTACGGTGGACAACAACAAGAGCGATTTAAAAAATTTAGTAGTAGAGTTCCAATACTTTAGTTGCAAAGTGACCCTACGGATAGCCAGTTTTTTGACGCATGATGTGAATCAAGGCCTAGTTGTACTAATCCATTTGTTCCCACTATTGGTTTGGATGCACGCCACGATATCGGATACTCCCACAATTTAGTGTCGTGTATGCGGTGATGTCGACCATAATGTCACGGAATGTCCGTTTAATAAGGAAAAGTGTTACCGTTGCAACCTTCGGGGTCACTTGGCCAGAGATTGTCCGGCGAAACACGCAACGAACGGATGTGGAACTTGTCATTCACGGTTCCACCACCAAAGCGAATGTCCCCTGACATGGCGTCACTATATTTATAAAGATAGTAATGAGAAATCGTCCAAGAAGTTACCTAATCTCAAACCTCGACCCTATTGCTACAATTGCGCCAAGGCCGGTCACTGGGGAGACGATTGCCCCAGCCGACCTGTATCACACTGGGCCTACCGGGAAACCACGGCTTTTAACATTTCGAACGAAATAGGCGAAGCTAGTCGGCGCGCAATGATGCGTTACCACCGGGACTCCCCCCAAATCCATGATAACTCATACCGTCCCTCCAAGCGCAGTAAGCGTCATCACGACAACGGTTATGATCACGATGATGCGCACTACCGTGGGTCTACCTCTTCTAATCGCCATCGTAATGATATGCAGAGCTCACGCCATTCGACCAAGCGTAGTAAAATGTCCCACGAGTCTAGACGTGACGGTGATTACCGCGGTGATACCCATATTCAGATTACTAACTCCAGTCGCGAAAGTCAATCGTCGTCCAGATTTTATTCAAAGTCACGACAGGGTTCCTCCCATCACGCTAATGATCGTAACCCACCTGCTTCGAGACAGGACGCCGAATACGATAGCCGTGGTAGCCATAGGTACCCTACACGTAGTAAAGCAAGGCCGTCCGATTCTTCCAAACGTTCTCAACAAAATCCCTCAAAGCAAGCAAAGAAGCAAGCGAGAGAGGAGAGGAGGAAAGAAGAGCGGAGGATTCGCAAGGCTCAACGTAAACAAGGAATCGAACCGTCATCTCGGGCTTCCGAACATTAGCCTTGGAGTGACAAGTACGTTTGGTAGCCTGCAAGTTCAATGGAATACATCTTTTTTTTTGACGAATTTCACAGTTACATGTCGAACTGTGCCCTGTTGAATAAATTTCACTTTCGTAAGTTCAAAAGTCAACATTCTCCTTTCCTAATCTTAAACCAACCCAAGTTCGCTTGCTAAGAAATACGCAACATTTACGAAAAAAAATATGTTTATCAATAGGGTTTATTTTTGTGTATTCCTCGCACTGGCCCAGCGGCAAAACCAAAGCAGTTTAAGAAGAGGCGGAGTAACATACCACATCACTCGTCTAAAAAATAGCAAGACTAGATGGATAAATACACGCTACTTCTATATGGATGAAAAGAGAATCCTTACAAGGGGTTGTGTGGGTACGCCAACGCAACAGCAACAGCAGTAAGCACAGACAAGTAGTAGAGTGATAGTAGATAGTTTAACGGTTGCTCTTGGCCACACGTTCTAATTCGTCCTTCTTCTTGATAGCATAGCTGTTGGACGAACCCTTGGCAGCGTTGATGAGTTCATCAGCCAGACATTCCGCAATAGTCTTGACGTTACGGAAAGCAGCTTCACGGGCACCGGTGGTCAACAGGTAAATAGCCTGGTTCACACGACGAAGAGGAGACACATCAACGGCCTGACGACGCACGGTACCGGCGGAACCAATACGAGTAGAGTCTTCACGGGGACCGGTGTTAGTGATGGCGTCCACTACCACCTGGATGGGATTCTGATCGGTCAACAGGTGGATGATTTCAAAGGCGTGTTTGATAATACGCACTGCCATGAGTTTCTTACCGCTGTTGCGACCGTGCATCATGAGCGAGTTGGTCAAACGCTCCACAATGGGGCACTGGGCTTTGCGGAACTTCTTGGCAGCATAGCGACCGGCGGTGTGGGGTAGGTAGACCGGATGGCGGATTTGTAGGTAGTCGGTCAAAGAAATGTCTTTGATTTCGACGTCTTCGAACGACCACTGGTTGAAGAGGCGGACAGTGCCGGTTTCCGAAATAGCTTCCGTGGGGAGGACCATGGTGACGAAAAAAAAACCTAGAAAGGAGGGGAAATGTCGAAATGAAAGGAGGCGCAATGCCAATGAACAATACGCACACAATAATTATAGTTAGTACTCTCTAGAGTTGTCAAGTATATCCGACTAATATGTTTTAACCCTGGCAATCAACCAACCCATCCCTAGTTCCGTAGAGGTATCCATCCATCTATTTATCCAATCCTACCGATGGCTGAATCCATAGATACGTCGAGCAAGGTAGGTGAGGCATTGGGGAAAGTATCGATGGAAGGTGTCGTTGGTGTCCGTGTTCATTTTAGGCGATAATGTGCGAATAATAGCGTTTCCTTTTTTGAACTTTCCTCCTACTAGCGTTGGTGTGGCGAACGTATACTACGACGAGTCTGGGGGGATTCCTAGAGACAAGAACGAATCAACGAGTGGATAAACGGACGAATAGATGGATGGATGGATAGACGTTTGGATATCATGTTGCTGAGCTACACTGAACCAAAACCACCCGTAGCGCGATAACGGATACTTCGTAGACGAAAAATATGGGGAGTTACTACTTACCTAACGTAAAGTGCAGTACAGGCGCCGCTTAACGATGTGAAAAGGAAGGAAAGAGTCTTACGACTTTCCCTTATTTCTTTATAGACTTTTCCCTGTTCCTTTCTTGACCGAACCACTGGTCGATTCCATCTTCCCTGGTGTATAATTCTTGCCGGCCATATTTTGCTCCCTTGCCTAATGGGTCCGTGGTGGGACCAACCTTGGTGTTATTATCACGTGATATTAACCAATATCCTAATCATCCTATGGGGAGCAGTTGGACTGGGGATTCAGGTAGTCCATGTCAAAATGCAGTGCTCAATAACGGTAAGCATGAGATTTATTAATGACGACCGAGGCCAAAATCCGCAGGGTACCCCCCCCCATTGAATCAAGGGACATAGTGCCTTGGTAATTTCAAAAACGATAGTGGATGGGTGAGCGACCAGGTGAAAATGTTCATAGCACTAGTATACATACACCCCAAACACAGTAACCGAACAAAAAATAGTGTCCTAAAAGAAAATAAAAAATATACAGTAAGTGTCCGTGTAATCAAGGTGAAATCCTCCCCACCAGATAGTGATTAGTACCTTAACTGACGTTCTCATCCCAGGTTTATCTTCGTTGGTGGATTTGATTTGTTTTCAGTCGAGAGACAGCCTGGATTAATACCTCCTGGTCTTCTCATGGCCAGACGGTCAAACTTAAATAAGCCCCTGGACAGATTACTTACGTTGGTAAAGGTTTCTTGGACCACGCTATCTACATTGCAATCCCAAGAGCACTTGGCGCTTACTCTATGACATTGTTAGTTAACAAACATACGTAGGGTTAGGGATCAACATGTAAACATATAGAGTCAGCTTAAAATGAGTCGTAAGCAAAGGGCCATCATCGTTTCAGCCAGACTGGTAATACTTTTGAACAGACCTCAAAACATCAACGCCATCTTAACTTGCCCCACCTTAGTAGTTCATTGTGAATATTTCCGATAACTTACCGTACACCTTCGCCTTTGTTCTCCCCTAGGTCCACGGTGACCACGTACTTGTACCGTAAGTTTCCACGCTCTGTAAAGGTAAAAGTAAAAAAAAATCGAAGTAAAGTCAATATGTGCGCAAACGCATTCAATATAAACTGCAATATGCCGATTGGAGTAATCTCTAGTGTGGATATCAACACACCCGTGTTGCACCAACCTACGACTTACGAAACGAACTATGGCAATGAGTCATTTACATCGCTATACTTGCTGATAAGGTTGATTCCCATTCTTTTCGTACACATAGTAGCTTCTTACAGCATAGTTTTACTTACGTTTCAATACGTCCGTGACTTGCCGACCGAGTTCATTAATCCAAGGTAGTGCGTCGTCTTTGTTATAAATCTTATCCTGTAAAAATGGTTGCGTTATGTTCTGTACCAATTTGCGCATGACCTCGTTGTTCAGTCTATTAGAAAGTCAGCCGGTCGTACACCGGGGATAACATAAGTCGTTGTTAAAAACGGTTAAGTCATAATGGACCTATTTGACCAAGCCATGCACCTACACGGAAAAAAGGACAACGGGAGTGTTGGCAACGGAATAATTTCGCTATTCTACCAGCTATGAAAGGATCCAGCTGGGTGGGGAAGGGGAAAGCATGCCACCCTCGCGGCGAATAGCAATGGAAAACTTTTTCAAGTGCACCATACGCATAAGGAAAAAAACGGGTTACTTACTGGTGGTGGGGACCGGTAGAGGCCGAGGAGCCAGTGCGGTCATTGTCAACGGGGTCGCCCATGTTATCTATACCTAGTGGTTGAAATGGACTACAGCGTGCTTAAGTGAATAAAACTACGACAGAGATGACAAACTCTTGGTAGTCGAGGAATAAAAAATAAAACGAGGATAAGTGCGAAAATAGAAGCGTGGATACCTTTAGCCAATTGCAAATTCAAACCCCTTTCACCCTAATACTTTCAGTTCATATTGGTTGGCGTGCGAAAGCCCAAGGTATACTAGCAGTAGAGCGCAAAAAAAAACCAGGAAGCACCGAGTGCGCCTATTAGGAGGGAGAACCAGGATACACACTACACCACTGTAGTTTCAGTCAACAAAGCGATTGAGAGCACTTGCTTGTTACTCACTCCCCCCCCGCCCCCACTTTTACCATGGCCACGGTAGACGACCAAAACCCAACATACACCATGGCCTGCGCAGCAATGTTTAACTCCACAGTTTTAATTATCGAATATATGTGACGACACCTTTTAATTCATGTCGTGTGGGGTTATGTAACATAATAAACTTTATTCAATTGTTCAATTAAACCACACACATATATATATAAACCAAATCATTGTCATTCCAATGTAATTTTTGCGTCATCATGTTGGTGGGTAACACATCGCTTGGAAATTAACTGCTGTAAGTCGTATAACAAAGTACCGAGAAGCCCAAAAATCACCATCCGTATAGCTCGAAACTGATAGCGGAACCCCCCCCCCCGCGAACGTATTCCTCCGAAAAATAGACCACAAGTGTTAGTCCGCTAGTCCAATTTTCTCTCTCATAAACTAAGGCATCAAAATTCCAAGAACCTTAACATTGATAAACTAAAAAAAAAAGTAAAAACGGAGGAAGAGGGAAAACGTGATCCAGTAGCAGTAACTAGGACATAGTCATTACAGCGCAAATAATGTCGATTATACACAAAGATAGTTACATTTCATCACTTGTCAACAAGCTTGCACCTAGGGCGTACTAGGTCTCCGACTTGGTCCCCATGCTCAAAATAGGATAGTTTTGGAATATGGTTTGTGTATTGCCCTGCCAAGCACGCAAACTATGTACTTCTTGAATCAGTTGCTCCATGTAATCCACCGCACGGGCCAGGATCATCGGACGGGCCAACTCACGTCCATCATCCGATTCCAAGATATTACGTGGCATGAGTTTCTTGAGTCTCTCAAACGCTTCCTTCATAGCATCTCTCCTTTTCTGTTCGGCTACTTTGTGCTTAAAATTACGCAACACCGCGACATTGGAATCATCCTGGGCTCCTCTGGGTGTGGTGTTGTTCGCTACAGCATCCGGTTTATCGAGTGGGGTAGCTGGGTGAACTACCTCAAGGGTTTCTGAACAACCAAGGACTGTAGGGGAGGCCTGGTGTGATACAGTAAGTTCATCCGCATGGCCATATTCCGCAGTGTTGCTGGTGACATTAAGAAGTTCATAACCACCCAGGGCTTGATCTACCATCAGTTCGGTACGTGATTCCAAATCGCTGGTGGACGTGTGACGACGTTTCGTTCGTTTACGACTGGACTGGACTCCCATCGCAGATAAAGCAGTAGTCGAAAATGTACGTTCGATCGGTCTCTTACCCACCAATTTGGCGAGGGGGATCACCTGCGACGATGGTTTCACTGGGACACAACCATTAGTGTTGTTGTCCGGCTGGCAAGTTTCTTGAGGGACATTTAGGAACGACTCTGACGAATCCCGTTTCCGTTTAAGTGTGCGATTCTGCGGACTGTTGACTAAGGGCTCTGTATCCGGGCGCTTAACCAGGTTCAGATTTCCTTTGTCGGTGGCCATTCGACCTGGCTTTGTATTAGTCACTTCGCTAAGCAATAACGGGTTAGTAGGCAAGGTACAGATGGGTTGGGATCGCTGGTGATGTATCATATGCGAACGTTCCGGGGTGACCTTGGCACTCTCCACCTGGAGGGCCAGGCCCGCCCAGTAGACCTCCCCATCGCTTACCGCACGCCGGGTAGGCTTGGTTGTGGGAGTGGCCGAATTCTTAAACGACAATCCCGAATTGGGTACCGACCCCTGTGGTGTAGAGGTTACTTCTTGAAGGACATGGTCCTGTATGAAGGATACCGACGAGGTTTCAGTTCGATTTCCATTGTACGTCGTCGTGGTGGTCATCGGCATCGATTTCGTGGGAGTCGTAAGTTCAAACGGCAAGGAGGTGGACTCTCCACTGTGCGAGTACAGGTAATGGGTACCCGTGGGACTGAGTAACGCGGAGGGATGTTGTGTTAAAAAGGGGTAACCGTTCCACCCGGCCAGCGAAGCCTGGGTGGCAGTCACTACCTTGGGACCAATCATGGGATGTCTGGTACCCGAGTTCCCATTGGGAGGTGCAAACGCTACCGAAACCGGTGGCGGGTGCAATGACATAAACGAACCCGCGTTGGCACCTGAGTGAAAGGGGGAAATTGGGGACATTAAACCCGCTGCCAATAACGCCGGTGCTTGGGATTCTACCACGCTGCAGGAGGTAGATGACGACACGGGGAATGCAGAGTGGATGTCGGATGGATCGTGTACGGGTGAAAATAGTGAAAACGGTGTGGCTTCACTGGCTCCGTTGTCTGAGTTGCAGCTAGATGGGGTTACTGGTACAGGGGCAATCAACCCTAACGCGGAAGGAGCGGTGTACATCGTACTATGGCTCGCTTTCCCCTGGTGAGCCTGCTGCATTGGGAACGTAAATGTAGGAGAATCTGGCGTAGTGGGATACGCTGTCATTCCCTGGATCATGCTGGCCTCACATGGATAACGCGCACAATTATCCATAATAACCGACATGAGTAGCGTTGGTATAACACTCACTTTCTTTGGATTATCAAATTAGACCTGAAAATCCGTGGCTGGTAAATATTTTTGAATAAAAAGTTAGATAATTGGTAAGAATATAGCTGCTATAACTCTACTTAAGAGTCGCAAGTAAAATATTCAATGATAACCGTTGGCGCGAGAAGCTCTAACAACAATGGTTAGTTAAAAGGAAAATAAAAAAAGAAGACTGGTAATATGGTTCCCAACCTCAGCCCAGACGTTACCAAATAAGCTAGAATTCGTTCACCACAATAATAAAGGTAGAAAAAGAGGCAGGTAAGGGCTGTGTACAGTAATACTAAGCAATAGTGTAGGAAGAAAAAGGATATGAAAGGGTGCAAGATCTATAAACATCTGGTTATGAAATAATACTAAGCAGGCGGCATAAACATACTAACAATGTAGTCATTAAAATTTGGTCATTATTAACAAACAGAGTAAATCATTCAAAAATACGGCATCGTAAAATCATGAAAAAAAGAAAAAAAAGAAACGTATAGATAATGTAAAAGGTTTGGTCAGGAACCCAACCAGCGAGAGAAACAAAGGAGTAGACGCCGTTCATCGGCAACCTAATTCATTTTATACAACTTCTCCTGCTATATTATCCGAATGGTGCTTCTTTCCCCCCTGTCGGTTTCGTGTGGTGGTGATAACATGGACGATAAAAAATCACAAGTGACCGTCAAATACTGATACGGTTAGCGATTTTTTATTTTATTTCTGCTACTCCTTACTCGCAGCAACGGCAAGCTTATTGGTCTCTTGCTACAGGTACTGCGACTTCTCCAATACTCCCCCAATAGTGTGTAGTGAATACAGATCGATGTACCGTATCATACTGCCGCAAACTTTACAAATGTCAGTGTCGGTCCATTGCTTACATTGCTTGGTTTAAGGGTCTTGGGTATCACTGAGTGACCTCAGCCCTGGAGAGTGTATCACAGTTGCCCCTTGTGCACTATCGATTACTCCTTGGAACTAGACCATCTGGTCGTATTTCTTGGCTGCTCTTCCTTCCCCCATTATTTTTTTTGCACCTGCCCACTTTATTACGTAATCAAGAAGCGCAATTTCTCCTTTCTTGCTTTCTTTTTTTTATATCAACGAGTTTTTTACCATTATGATGTTCCCCGGGAATATGTGTGATATTGCGCAATGAATTTCGATGTTGGTAATAGCCAGTGACAAAATAATTTGGCTATTGATAGGAAAACCGGACTGATGTAATAAGTGACTTATCGTAGATTATGTCGATAGGGATTTTATCCCCAATTTAGGGGTTCATAGATAGCGGTGACTGTTGCATTCCAGTTTCGTTAAATGATCGATAGTTTTCGTCGTTCGTCATGACTATCCCAAGTGGTCATTAGACCGTTCGACATTACTCATATTGGAAGGATGTAGGTAAAAGTTACGGACCTTGTTTCTCTTGGTTATCTAGGTATGGTAGTTATTACTGTCAGCAAACCTATTATTGGATTTGTCATGAAAATAATATTAGTAGGTATCCATTAATTTTTCTTGGGCCAATCACAGTATCCTCTATTCAGGGCTGGGCATCCATTAACTGGTAGTCTGCTACGTTATTAAAAGTACGATGATGAGGTGTATGTTTATGTTTACGTTTAAGTGTGAGTGGGTTAGGTTGATCTGTAAGAATGTCTTATTGGCACTTGGTCTGTAGCGTGAGTCTGGGATAGTGTGATGAAAAAAGGCACAACACTGCACCCTCAACCACATGCCAGAAAGATTTTCGGTGCTAGCATCGTCACTACCAAAGTCCACTGGCTGCAAGAAACGTACGACCAGTTTTACCTGGTCAACTATCTCCTCACCCATGCGGTAGCGATTATTTCGCTTTTGTCTCTTCTCTTGTTTAGTTTTAGTCCCGACATCATACTTTCTTGCCTCGTTTTTCTTATTGATACCCGCGGCGGTACACTTCCTTTGCTGAATACTATTTTCACTGGACCAGGCGGAACAACATATAACCTAACGGTCTCCAGTCATCGCATTGTCTGACATTTTGACCATGGATTCGTATAGCGTGTTTGTGAACAGGGAATGGGGGCCTGCGTTGCCCATCACCATTACCATGACCTTTCACGCTTTACGAGTGAGCTACGAAGTCCGGAAGTTGATGCAGGTAAGGGGTCGGCTACACTGGGCCCACGAGGTGTTTTTACTGCTCACGCTTTCCTTTGGCGGAGGTATTTTGACGTCCCTTCTTCTGGGGAGACCCCAGCCTTGGCTTATCAACAGTGCCATGGTACCTACCTACAGCCTAGTCTATTTGGCGGTGGGATTTTTCCCGGGTGACCTGGTGTATAAATTACTGCGTGCATGTGCACCCCTTTCTGATATCGTATTGGCGTCCCTGGATGGCATCATTCGCGGTTATGGTATCCCCACAGCCGGTGTCGAGCACGTACGCAGTTTGGAAGGTCCCATTAGTCGTTCCCTCTCAGCAATGCTGATAATTGGCACCGTGCTGGGCTGTGGTGGAGGTATTATCGAAGATTTTATTCAAATTTCCAGACCGCAGTGGCAGCTCCGTACCCCTACGCTGCTCCAACGACCGAATTACGACATTTGCGTCAGTTTTATTACAGCGGTTTTTTATATTATTAGTACCCGAGCGTGGACTTTCCGAAGTGTCTTTACGACCCTGTCTGTTGAACCTTTCGATTGGATCTTCCCGCAACTTCACCCACTTGACGCCCGTGTAATGTGTGGCTTGTTCTGCACCGTGGCCCTGGCCTGGAAGGCCTACAGGGACCACCAACGGTTTACACCCTTTTTAGCGAAAATCCCAAAGGCGAAGTCACCCTCTGCTTCCGTTCCTGCCAATAATACTAAAACTCCATCCAAAAAGTTCCAGTGATTTCCACGTCACGCGATCCGGTATATAAAGCGCAACTCGGGGTAGTTACGACATGTATGGTAATAGGAATCGCAACTTCCTCAGAGGAAAAGACACCATGTTTGATGCTAATTGGGGACTATTTACTGTGCAAGGGATTTTGATGGTCATGTGCCATAAAGTGTGACCTACACCAGACCTTCTCGGTCGGGTGATTTTTCTACTTTAGTAATGAAGACTCTGAGAGTGAGAGAGAGAGAGAGTCATTGTGTATGAGTAAAAGAGATATTGTATTCACACTCTCCCTCCCCCAATTTTCATATCCTTGAGACTAACAGGTAGACACTTGTGATGAATCGTGCTGGTATTGGGAATTATAGGCGGTAAACTAGATTGTTTGATAATGAAGTCAAAGTATAGTATCACTAAAGCGAATATTAGTGACGTAAACTTCGACCGTTAATGGCAAGGTGTTTTAAGGGATGGCGAATGCCTTACAAAGAGGGAAAGGGGTAATATATGAGTAGTATTTTTTCGACTATATGGGTAATTTTTTTTCAACTATATAGAGAAAAATCCGCCGAAATTGAATGGGTCTCTCACCAAATCCTATTGGTTATGTTGTAGTTGGTATTTTTTTGCGCTAAATCTCTATATAGTTGCAAAAAAATCACCCATATAACGAAAATCTACCAGAGTTGAATGGACGTCTCACAAAGGCCTATTGGTTACGCTGAAGTTGGTACATTTTTTCCTTCGAATCTCTATATAGGCCAAAAAAAAGTCACCCATATGTTGGTAATTGGTGGTTTTACTTACTGCTAAAAATGAGGGGATAGAATAAGATTACATTACTTGCTGAGTTTGAATTTACATGAATATGTTAAACCTCCTACGACTATGGTGTATTAACGAAAGGCAAAGCGTGTTTCTTTACTTCAACCTTTGTACAGAACAAAGAGTCACAGACTAGCCCTATGGTTGCGCCTTCTTTTCCTTTCTTTCTTTTTTAAATCCCTGACAAGCGTGTGCCATGTTCGTTTAGGTTTGGAAGTCGACGACTGTCCTATTGGCTCAACCACCAGAAGTCAACGCCAATCACTTACGGAAAGCACACTGACTACCCTGGCTTCTAGCCATCTTTTCCATTCACAAAGTGATGAACAGCCACAGCCTCACAGTGCCCTGGGGCAGTGTGAATATCAACTACTAACAACTCCCATTCCCTTCACCATAACATTCTCTCCTATATGTCATGTTGTGGTTGAAATCTTATAATATTTAAACACAACAGTCCACATCCTGTCCCAATCGAGTCTGATATTGTCCTACAGCCATCAACCTTTTTTTTGCTTCTTTGCTCTACGTTTTCTGTTGGTGTTCATAAGCGTATACCGTATCCTTCTTGTTTATTTTCATTCTCACTACGTTTGTCCGGTAACGTTCCACTCACTACCTTTTTTTTTCCAACTCAGGGTCGGGGTTTAAAAAATCGACCTAATACTGGCTACATTAATCGTTGAATCAGAGTGGAAAAGCTTTACGTTCCTTGCTGTCAATTTCTTTATCTTTGTTTTCGTTATTTTTATTTTATTCAGAGTCTAACCCTAACCCTGCGGTATGTCTCAGTCTCAGTCTCATCACCACCTCCCCTCTGCGGTCTTAAACACCGAGTCCTCTTACATCCCGTCCAAGGCGGTTGCTACAGTAATACATTACCCCACTGGCGAAATACCCATCATGCAGCAGACCCCCACATCTGTTCACACTGCCAATAGTCAAGAGATACACCCGGTATTTTTCCCGCATCCATGCATTAACAGAGACCCAAAATCATGTCATACAGCGCGCTTGTTGGTAAGTGCATTATTATGGTTTTCGGTTGCTATTTCTTTAAATAGAAGCGAATGGCGAAGACAATTCATCATCTTGGCATCCCCTATTCCTCTTTTTTTCCGGCTCGGCTCCTAAAGAGCGCTACTTTTGTGATAAAAGGACCCATGTAGGGGTAAAGGTGTGTTTTCTACTTTCAATTGTGACCGACTATAAAAAACTGTGGTATAAAGAGCCCCAATGTTCAAGGCCATAAAGTAGGTTGTCTCGCATGTATTACGTTGTGCTGGCTTGTTTTTTTTTTGCTTTTTTTCTGGGAAAAATTGGTACACACCTTGGTCAGTGACAAAGGTTCGCTCGAGGAACAGGCCCCCTCCAAAAAAATCATGCGGGTAACACAAGCATTCCCACTATGTAGTGAAAAAGTAATCCCTTGCCGCCCCCTTTTCCCTTCTATTTTACCATTGTAGGTTGTTGATGATGTACCACCTCGTCTCTCCTCTGTCACTCACTCTGCCCTGACTAACCCTTATGTTCTACACCCCTTTGCTTGGATACGACGCATTGATTGTTATTTCTTGACCCATGTTTTGGGTAATGGTACCACTTTCTACGTATTTTGATAGACGCAACACACGAGTCAAGCTGGGTTAACACACTTTCCCAGACTCGTCAATGATTCCGCCTTGACTTTATCTTCCCTCACAGAGCGCACGGCCCCACAGTTACATGCTGTCGCACGCCCCCAATCTATGGGAACATGGGACGAATTCACCCCAACTGTATCTCCGCGCCCTATGCGGAGTAATAGTGTCCTAAGTATCGACGATCCGTTACCCAACATAATGGTTCGGACCCGTCGCCTATCACTCGCCGAGCGCTTACAACTGTGGTGGTGTGGGGATAGCCTTTCTAAACGTCACTGGAAGCACGACGTGGAATCTGCACGCTGCGACCATCACCTGTGCCTTCGGCCCTTTAATCTTCTTATTCGTCGCCACCACTGCCGACTCTGCGGTTACATCTTCTGCAGCAAGTGCACTCAGTTTACTATCTTCCTTGATGAACATCTTAAATTCAGTCCCTACCGTGGTGTACCGGTTCGCGCTTGTAAAAGCTGTTACCGCCGCTTCTTGGAAGAATCTCCTGGCTGTTTTTCAAACTACTAATTGGGCAAGCCGGAACTACGTTCCCTATGGCTTTATCATTCCTTTTCTAATCAGGGGAATAACGTGCGGGTCAACTTTCATACCAACGACAATGTCAGCTTTGTATATAACAACATAGTATAAAAATAAATGCCAATATAACGTATCTAAAATGGTAGGCCATGGTAACTTGGTCTATATTATCGTGATGTAAACACTCCACTTAGGTAATATCTTACTGGACACCTTACTTATCTAGCGTCGTTATTGAAAAGTCGTATGAAAATGAATGTACATGTTTCACTGCTATCTTTTCTTTCATTTGACAATGTCAATATCGATCGTTTGTGTGGTCATGTGGTCAAGTCTTAACCTTCCTTTTTTAGCTTGCCTAAAATGTCAATTTACAAGGTACACTCTGTCAGGTCAATCCCGATATCTGTCAGAGTGGTTATGAGCAATACGCCTTTACCACTTCAATCCTGTAGATTACAGGTTATCCCGGGAGTGCTATGGTACATTGACTAAAGTTTCATTTTTAATTTTTTTCTGTAGTTGATAACATGTTCCTGTTTTACACAATTTAGATGAAAATAATGCTAGGCAGGCGTTACCTCACGCAAGTAAGCAAGTTGTTAATAGGTAAACCGGGGGTTAGCGTTTGGTAACTATGTTGGCCACAAGAAGACCAGTATGAGTACGTTCCTGGGGGCGATGAGTACTCATTAGCAGTGCTATTGAAGCTGTATCTGGGGGTATGAAGCCCCATTATAAGTTATCACTAAATTTCGATTATGGCGAATATTTAAAAGAAAACAAAAAAATATATACCAGGTGCAAATGGGGGGGGAACGGAGATGTACAGCTACCAAATTGGGACAGTTATCAGTAAAGGAAAAAGTGGCTCTTCTCACGACAGTGGTCACAAAATAGAAACTTCTATGCGTAATCTAGCGATGGTGTTTATTTCCCTAGTTATCTCCCCCTCGGCGACAAACGTTCAGCACCCCATACGACATAAACTACATCATAAAGGAAGAGAGAGTGTGGAAAAAAAAGTACACAAAGATATATGTCTCTAATCTCCCTTTATGCTTTTACTCGTAATTTAGTCAAGAACTGGTGGAAAAGGAAAGTGAAAACGAGCCATGTGTGTGTGGCCTAGACTGTGTTACAGTACGTACGATCGGAAAGAATGCAGCCACTGGACGAACTACTGCGTTCGGGTGTTCGAATGAAAAAAACCATTTTTGGTTCTTATCACCTTGTCCAACCTTGTTAAAAAAGGAAAAGCAAGTGTTCTGCTGATATTTTTCCTTAAAACTCTGCGGAAATTCGTTTCTTCCTGGGACCTCACGGGTTTGGATATCGTTGAGTTGGGATATATAAAATTTCGAATGGAGAATAGCAAGGTGAATTTTGAGTCAAGTAGGAAAGTTCAACTCTTGAAATGTACCACTTCTTGCGGAATGAATGATTAATCTACGAGGTCTATATTGTATGAAAATTTTGTACTGCGCTTGTTACTATGTTGACTGCTATTGGAAAGGGTATCCGATATAGCGGCAGAAGAGTAAATTTGTTAGCCATTTGCTGTCCAGTGAAAGATAGAAATGACTGCTCGCAACCCATCATGTACGACTATTGGTTATTGTACTTGGGTTATGTTGGTCGGAAAATGAAAAAGAGCGGCGTGTTAAGTAGAGGAGGGATGGCATTGGATGGACCCATGGTAGTAGCCAACCAAGGGATGAAGGCTGACCTTGTCCTACCTTGGTTTACAGAAACAGTGAGCGCCCAATACTTAATGTATGACATGTGCGATCATCTTATACATAGCTTGTGGAAGCACTGCTCAAAAACTATTTGGATTGACCGGTAGATTCCTTATACCGTACCATTTTTTCCACTCTCCTTCGAATGATAGATGACAATACGAAATGTGTGCCAGTATAATTCATTTGTACTCACATAACTAGAGTGAATGAACGTGGTTGACTCTATCATGCATTAGAAACATGAGCGGTGAAGCGAAATGAAAGCCTATAATCATTTCGTGCCGTCGCTATCGCTGCGAAAAATTAAGGGTGGATTTACTTACATTCAAAAGGCCTATAAAAATGAAGGGAAAAATGCAGTACAATCCTACCTATTCTGGGAATATCGGACATAGGGTAGTCCGTTGACGGTGTTTGTAGTTAAATATTCATGTTCACTGCTAACATCGTCGATCTGTTTTTTAGGCGAAATCTTTCCACTGCACCGCCTTATCGTGTACCCCGAGAGAAGACATCAATAGATGCATATTAAGAGAGAAAAGTATTGAACGTTGGTTAGGAAATTTAGAAAAAAATTACTAGGTTTTTCCACGGTGCCCATTTGCCGCTCAAAAATACAGAGGGGACCGTGTGTCCGGTTACTAGATAGAAAAATACGCTCCTTCTTCCTTTCATCCCATGACCTTCTATGGCTCCTCCACTATTTCAGAAGCCGTGTTCATAAACTGCCACTAGTAGTCCTGGTTAAATACTGTGGTAGTCTATTGGACTAAAGAGAATGTGCAGAAGAGAAAAAAAAGGAGCCAAATAAAGGAAATATCCTTCTTTCCCTCTTTTTTTGCCGATAGTTGCTTGTGTAATGTTCAACGCCTTTTCTCCCTTTCCCTTATTCCCATCCTTTCTGCCTGCCCTGTTGCTCTATGACTTTCCTCGTTGAGGGGTCACAGGTGTGTCGCACAAGGTGTAGACTGGACGAACCACGTAGTTTGGGTCTATCGACTTCAGTTTATGCCAATTGGCATAGCGGTCCCTACTTGTCTCCAGAGACTTGTCATCAGATAAATATAGGGCCAGATCCTGCCCAATATCACTCTCAAAAAATAAGGGAGTCGCATTTTTTTACTACTTATAGCGCTTGACCTGCTTTATTATCAATGCCAAACTAGGTATTTATGAGATTTCCTTCGTCATGGTTTAACTCTGTCTAACTATTGCCGTATTCCACCACAGGCTAGAGATTATTTCTACTCTTTGTCACTTCTTCACTTTCTTATTTTTCGATAATAGCTGAGTTAGGTTGCATACTCATTACCGAACGTCTTTCACGAATTATTTTTTGTATTCACAAGCCCGTGTAAGTAGTTGTTCCAAATTAGACGAGTATTACATCTTTCCACTTTACTACAAAATTATGAAAGTCAGGGTACGAAAACTTGTCACTCCAAATCCAAGGTTAGGATTGCCAACGGCAATAGACAACTGAGTGTACTTCTTGGAGCCACTATCCAATGCTGATGTACACGGTGGATATCTTTGTTGTTCCCATCTCGGTCACTGTGACTTACCCTTGTATATATTATTCAGCGAAGGAGAAAACAGATATAGCGAAGTAAGTCTCACTTCACCTTTGCAGGGAGCCGTGTCCACTTTCGCACTACCCTAAACTAACCCCAGACCCATTTCACCACTTTTTTTATACTCTGACACCCCTGTATATAATCATGTTTGTCTCTCTCCCCCCCCCGCGAGAGCAGAACAATTTTTTGTTTGTATATACGTCTTCATTGTCAGCCTCGAATCATGATCAATTTGTCGCTGGTATAGGTCACATTTCTACTCTTACTATCTTGCCGGCGTGTTGTTCCTTACTCTTTATAACATCGCGTAGACCGGATTACCGTACTAAGGTACACGCTCTACATTCATCAATCACTGCATTTTATCTTTTCACCTACTATTTCCTTTCGCTTCACTCTGGATAAATCTGTTCTCTACACAGTTACTGTTATATACCCACTACACTGACGGGTTTTATCAAATCGATTTCTTTTCTTCATTCTATCACCGACAGGTCTTACAAGGGAGTGCACTCCCTATTGCTGCCATTTCATTCTCCGGCTGACCACGTTGTAGACGAAGAAGAAACGACATTGCAACATTGTCTTTCGAGCATGGTGTGGTGCTTTCCTTTCCTTGTCCCTCGATCAAAATAACAACTTTTATGGTTTATCCTGCGTACGACTTGTAAATAGAGACACATTTCATTTTTGTCTTTTCTGCATTGTAACAACAAAGGGCCCCAAAGTTGGTTGCTTGTACTCTTTCTTATTCACTTTTCGGTGTGTCCATTTTTTCGGGATTCGACCGGCGAGATTCACATTGTCCTATCAAACAGTTGCAGACCGTAGGAGTATTTGATTATCTCTATTGAAATTCTTTCACGTACCCTCACATTGCCATTTCAGTGCGTAGTCGTGCAGGAAATATTGTGGTATCATCTTGTCATTGTCACAAAGAACTCACTGGTCCAATCTTGGGGTTACCTTTTTTTCCAGTCGTTGGCTTTCAGTTCATTTTATAATTTTCTTCCCTTACCTTCCTTCCCCTACTAGTATACATCATTACTTGTGACCATGCAGCCAAGCATATATCTACGCTGGCTAGGGTTTTGCACCACAGTCAGCCTCCACTTTCTTTCGATTGCGAACTGCGCAAACTCCGAAAGCGCTCGTTGGAGTGACGCAGTTTACAATAGCATCAAAACGGGACTGTCACAACTTGATCGGGATGACTACCCTAATCTACCAGGAAGTGCAGCCCCAGCCGAACGAGAAAGACTGCGAGTGTTGGCGGATTCGCTAAAGAATAAACAGTATCTCACCCGAGGGGATCTCGAACCCAAGGATACCACCAGATCTAAAAATTTGGACAATGGGCCCAAAGAAACGCTAGAGTCGGACCCAGAAACCGAAGGAACGAACGACGAAGAAGGTCCTACGTGTCAAGACGTCAAGTACCAGGAAGACCCATGTGCCTTTGCCCAAGAAGAGTGCGAATCTGAAGGATTGGTGAACTACACTGCCATGTATTATTGCAGGTTTTCGCACAGTACACCATTGTTTTACTTTTTGGCCTTGGTGATGCTACTCATTTACTTTTACATCCTCTACCACATTAGCGACCTGTACTTAACCAACACCTTACAGCAGATATCCAATTTTCTGAACATGTCCAATGAGGTTGCCGGGTTGACGCTATTGTCATTCGGAAACAGCGCTCCTGATTTTTTCACCGCCCTAGCGGGGGTATCCTCGGACGGCGTTGAGTTAATCCTTAGTTCGTCGATGAGCGGCGGTATCTTCGTCATCACATTGGTCCTGGGTAGCGTGATATTGGGAGCCATGTCCTTTTACCGTAAGAAGAACGAGTCCCGAGCGCAAAATGTCGAAGAGGGTGGGCCCAATGTCCACTCCTCACAGCTGTCACTTAATCACAAACCCCAGGAATTCAGTTTCTTCCGGGCGAAAACGTTCCAGCGGATCAAACGCCGGTTTTGCAAATTTACCAGACCATTAAGGATGGGTACCACTATCGAAAAGGAGGCCATGCACCAGCAACACCATGAATCATCCCCGAATTTCATGTCCCATTCAATGGGAGCGCTACACTCTGGTGGGTCCTCTTCTCGTCCGCGGTTCCGGGGCTACAAAGTACCACCCTTTCATTGGATTCGCAACGTTTTGGTATACGGGGGATCGTTGGTCATGCTGGGCTATTTTATCCTACAGGAAAAAATTTATTATTATCAAGCGTTGTTGATGATCATCGGTTACATTCTGTTCCTGTTCTCGTATCTTGTCCATTACCTCATCGGACGGATACGCCGTTGGCGAAATGAACGGACTACCCAGCAAAGAACAGCTCCAACCTCCATGATGGGTGCCTCCACTGTATCCGCCGACGGAGAAAAGAGAGACACCACTGCGGAGGTAGCAGAGACAAAGCTTACGGAACAGCAAGCTCGGTATTGCATAGCGTATATGGAAAACGAAATTGTGGGCTCTGTGACGTCCGCAACTCCGTTGTCTCACTTAGTGAAAGACTATGGCATTACGGTTACGGAATTCTGGCCTTCGTCAAGTGATTTTAAGGACAGTGCGGTCTGGGCCATTCTGGACGTGCTCAAGTACCCAATCCATATGTTCATACGGATTACTATCCCCCCTATTTTCTCCACAGTTGGCGAGTTGGAAGAAGATAATGATGACGATCAGAGCGACGAGTCTGATAGTGATTCTGAAAACCCGCCAAACGATGCTGATTCAGATTTGGAGCCGGGTCTTATTACTGTCCCTTCCTCTCGCTCCTTGGTACCAACTGTATATCCCAATGCTAGTGCCCCATCAGAAAAGCCATTCTGCAACAGCACAATTCCTCTAACCACCGATAAACCGATGGATCCCCCAGGCTCACAGGTTCACTACGATAAACGCTTCTCCCTATCTTCACCTGTTCTTATGGATAACATATCATACCAAAAACAAGAGGAAGATACCCCTACCCATGTCAATCCATCGCCCGAACTTCGTCAGCGGTCACCACAGCCCTTCGAACCGCCGGCTCCTTTACCTATTGACAATACTTACAAAGGTCGGGTGGTGCCTAAAATTTTTATTGATGATTACACGTTGAGCTCGCCCACCCGAATGGAATGGCTAACCAATAGTTCCGTCAGCTCTCGTTCCAGTCTATCCTCCGACAGTTTTATCTATAGTGACAGTGAGTCGGAGCATAGTATCACTTCGTTATCCGATGACAATTTATATCCCGGTAGCAAACCCAACGTGGAACCCTTCAGCGGTGTGGGTGATCAGCAACAGTCAAGAGCAGCTGTGGACCAGGGCCTGCGTTCCCTGGATAATGCCCCGGAAATTACTGCAGGAACGTCCACCAGCACTTGCTATTATTCGGCACAAGGCTCGAATTTATTGGAAAACGGTAATTCCCCGTCCATGGGGGACCCAGGGGAAGCAAATGTGGTCCAGGATCCGGGATCTGACAGGCCGAAGAACGCATCATCGTCGCTGTCTAGCATTGCCAGTGCTAGCTTCTATTCCCTTCCCACAGCCGAGATCACCAGTGGTTTATTCAAGTCGTCCGGACAACTAACCAAAGCTGGTCAACAAGCCGGGTCTGCACCATCGGGTGGGGAGGTACCACGTCATGTACCCCTGTTACATACTTCGTCGGACGTCCCAATGGGTGCTGCTCCCCGGGAGGAAAGTGGATATCTCCAACCGCCCGGTGGACACTCCCTTGTCGCAGGACCACCCAGTAAAATCCAACCTATTTCCCGTCCCGGTCGTAAGGGTAAGACCTGGCGACCAAAAAAATCTTCGGTGGATTTAATGTGTCGGTTGGTTCACCTGAACACAGCCGACCTGCGTAAATACCGACTGCTGATCTTCATCACCTCTTTCGCGGCTCCGTTATTTTCGCTATTTATTTTGCAAGTAGAGGATATCCCCCTGTTCGGGGAAGGTTCTCTTTCTCTCTATGCCCTGGTGGTTATTATCTCCGCCGTGTATTGTCTGGTGCTTTTGGGGTTCACTCGACGCCTGGTTACTCTATCCCGTATTTATAACCACATATATACCAATTTTGAGTATCGTGAGCAAACCGCGAGCTACTTCTTGACCGCTACTATGGCCCGGTTTTTCCCCGTCACCTGGGAACTGGGACCGTCAGGGGACCGAGCAATTTCTGGTGTGATTTTAGACCCTTTACCGGCGTTGTCCTCCTCCGCTACAGCGATTGCTATCCCACAGGCCAATATGGATCCGTCCAGCGGGTTAGAAAAACCCCAGAATACCATGACTTTCGAGAAGCCCACTTGCCATAAAACGGAGCGACCGTACTCAATGGCTTCCACCATGTCCGCCAAATCCAATGCTTCCAATGGCGGGCTACCACCACCCCCTGCAGCACCGTTTGCCAATGATATCACTCGGTTCCTGGTCCACCTTCACAATCGGCGGGCTGAATTAAAGTCGCCCCGCGTGGTCATTTACCAGAATCATGACTTTGTACTAACACAAGAAGGGTACCTCTTGCCATCGTCAAGGGTCCAGCAGGACCTACGGGCACTGTACATGGTGGAACTACTGCTCTCCATCACCGCCTTTGTGCTGTGTATCCTATGGATCTTTGCCACGGCCAACGAGCTAGTGGCCCTCTTACAGACTGTCGGTTACCTGATGAATATCTCTGACCGAGTACTCGGTTCCACGGTATTAGCCTGGGGTAACTCAGTAGGTGATTTATTCGCAAACGGTGCCATGGCACGGGCTGGTTATTTTTACGTTGCTATCACAGCGGTGTTCACCTCCCCAATTCTGAACTCGATGCTGACCTTGGGATCCAGCTTTCTGATAGGGTGTGTCAAATCCCCCTCGCTTTCCTTGGTGTTCCCCAAGGTTACCCCACCGCTTCTTTTTAGCCTAGGTTTCCTGTTGGCGGCAGTCTTCATAGTGTGCGGGTTTTTCGTTGCATTTGCGCTACGCTTCCGTTTGCCTAGTTATTTTGGCTATATTTTATACGCATTGTTTGCTTTGTATACGGTGGGCATCATCGTTATGGAAATTCTCTTTGCGTAACCTGACTACGAACTGATAAAGTTGTTTACGGTAAACTGGGTCCCGTGGTCAACTGCAGATCGTTCTCACTTTCGTTCCTTGTTTTTTGTCTGGCAGAACTTTTCGTCATCTTACAAAACGAAAAGGCGTTATTATATCTGTTAGAAAGCCACTCGCGTGCCTTGTAATTCAATAAACGGTTTACTAATGTCACGATTTTTTCTTCCAGCTTTGTAGTCGTCGCTTATGTTTGGGGGATATGGCTGCCTCTTTATAGCATCAGTCACCATAACCAGCGCAACTCAACGGCTGAGTTCACTACCCCCCCTCATACTGCAAAATACTTCGCAAGACGGAAAAATAGAATTCTAGAATAGAAATAACCCGGGAATGAGAATAATGGTTTCCATCATAAATACTGTGGTGTGGTCATGTGTGCACGCTTATTAATAACATGTAAGGGTGAAAGAGTTTGTGAGTGACCCATCCAATGACAACAATGTTCATTGTTCAATATACGACATGTCAGAAGTATGACACATATGAGATGATGTCAACCCGAATTCTTTACTATTGGTCACACGCTTATACATTTGAACGAAGAAAATGGGATTGTACTATGTGCGAATAATATGACTATCGGAAAATCTACACAATATCTCGATCACTAACAATATGAAGGACATAATGTTACTGGTCTGTGAGTGGGAACGTGTATTGACAGGAACAATTTTGAGGGTTTACATGTGTATAACAGAAGCGGTTGGCAACTCCCAAACCAAAGTAATGTCCAGCCTGATTTGGTAAATACGGTCTAAAGGGCCGATTAAATCCCACCCTCCTCATGAGCCAACATACTAGCATGGTGGCGAACTGAAGAATATTTTGTAAATCTATGCAAGCGGGAGGAATGGGCTGTGAATAGTAACGCAGAAAAGAAAATCGGCCATTCAATAAAGGGATCATGGTAGTATTGAGTCATACGTCATTGGTGAGTGGATCCCTTCCCGTTACAGGTAAACAATACAGTACATGGTACATCCTGGCCTTGTGATGGTTCCAAAAAGGTGGAATGGTGAATTGTCCCAGATTATTTACCGTCGACCTTACTATAAATTTGACCGAGACGTTCATCAAGGCCGTCACCCTTCTCTGTTTCATATGCGGTCAGCCCCAGAAAGGATGGGTGGATGATCTCCTATATAAACTTCCTTTGTATCGCTCTCTTTTATATATTGCGGTTTTTTTATAGCTGTGGCCTACGGCCAGGAGATATATCTCAGATCGTTGACGGTTTCTTTACTTTATCACACTTACTACTGTTTAATTTTCTTTATAAAATAGGGGATAGGGTGTAATCTGCATGGGATTATATTAGTGGACTAGTTGTAATATTGTATTTTGTGATGCTACCCAGTACGTATCTTCTGCTGGTTTCTGCGTATTAGGCCCTACGGGTGTGCTTACATTCTCACAATCTCTGGGCATCCGATATAGCTGTTTTACCCGTAGTCTACCCGATAGCACGATGTGGGATCCAAACAAGGTAAGTAATGGTTTTTTCCCTGTCTTTTGATGCGGATTTACACTGAAGTAGTGTCATGATAGAGCAAGATAGCAAGGCTACACGACGGATGCGCTAACAAAATCATAGTAGTTCGCACGTTAACCACTATACCTTTGAACTTTTTCTTTTTGGTTACGGTTGGATTGCATTTTTTTGACGGTCGTGGGCGGTATACATTGCTCCAACGGTTAAACCGTTCTGTTATCGCCTATTTGTATGGCACTAGTTTCAGAAAGTGAAAACTAACGTCAATGGGGCGTTTTCAACGAATGTGCACGAAGTGAACACTCTCGAACTCACAGGGGCTGATCCTGAGGGACTAAGCATTGGTGAAGTGGAGCTAAGGCCTTCAACGCCCGCGAACGATGAATTCGGCGGGGGAACGCCATACGATACATACCGTCAAGCAGCGGCTGTTAAATCTTCCGTACAGGAAGCGTTATTGATGTTCGTAGCCTTTTCGTTCACCGAACCCCTAATACTGACGACTTACATAGGGTGGTTTATATTTAATACCACGGTCGATCCTCAAAATGGGGTGCCCTACCCAGCATACCGAATCTATACGGACCTGGGTTTGGCGTGCGGTATGTTGCTATACTATGTGCTGCGATGGTGGCTGGCAAAATTGAAATCGTTCAGGCTCACCGTAATATTGGTCACCCTATCATTTTCCTCTACGTTGGTCGGGTCCATCCTATATCTCATCCTGCCACACTTGCCTTCTACTTACATGGGAGTGGGTTACGTTAGTTTGTTTTATCCCGTAAGGTTTTTCCTGTTAAACAGAGCCGTCAAACAGTTTTTACTTGTCCAGCTCCGAGAGAAGGCCCCTGGGATCAACCGGGCCATTTCTCAGTTGATCGCCACTAGCATCACATTGACGGTACACCTGCTCGCCACCAGTGGGTTTTTACAGGTGATCATGTACAATTTTTACCCTTCCATGACCATCCGTTTCAATTATTTTGACACGGTGTTTTATACTATGATGTGTCTCATTAACGGCCCTACTTTTGAACTGGTCGAAGACCGTGTCTCGAGTCGCCTGGTGGTGATGTACATTATCATGGGCACATTCCTGTTCATCCCTGGTCAAATTAGACTTATAACCAAAGCATTTAACAAGGTCACCCCACGTGCCGCGCCCAAGTATTTCCAACGGGAAACCTACAATCAATGCGTTTACATCTTTGGCAACATTACGTTCACCAGCGTTAGGGCCACGCTAAAGGCCTGTCATCCCCATTTTGAAAGTAAACGGTATTTTATAATCGACAGCCTACCAGCCTCAGTAGATATTATCGAGTTGATTAGCGAGCCCTGCTACAAGGGTAAAGTATGGCATTTAGAAAGGTAAGTCACATGTAGGTTTTCATTTGATTTCCCCAGTAATATGATTATCGATAAGGGATATGCATTGATTCCAATATTTCATACTCCACCGTCCCTCGTTATTCGTCGATATGGGTGCGAATGTTTACTAGGTAATTTCATTGTCATTAATATAGGTGAGTAGGTCCTTTATGGAGAGGGAGTGGATTGGTTAATCATCGAATTCCTATGGGTCGCAGGCCCACGTGTGATTTTGCCTTACTGGAAGAATTGAAAGTCCAGCCTAATGACCTTATCTTTATTATTACCGACTACGACGCAGCGCCAGACCCTGAATCCTGGGATCTGGCGTCTATCGCCAAGGCCATCACGATTTGCGAATATTTCCCGCCCAACCGCAGAAAGGAGATCAAAATTTTCCTGCAGTTAATTCTGCACTCCTCCGTGGAACATGTCATTGACTACACCAATCTCCGAATTCTATGCATGGATGACGTCCTAGTGGCATTAATGGCCAAAAATTGCGCTGCCCCCGGGTACGCTACCCTGGTCCAATCATTGGTGTGGCCGGACTTGCTCTCTTCCTTTGTGCGATTTTGTACGCTCATGTCCAATTTCTATGATATCAATAATCCTTCCATCAGTCTCTTGTGCTACGGATTACGGTTCCAACCGGTGCAAGCCAATGACGAAACCCTGACACATGAACAGTGGTTGACTAAACAACTATACATGAATCGTTACTCATTAGGTCGTCTGAAACACCCACTCGGAAACGATGGCTATTCCAGCTTGGATCAGTCCCTTAATTCAGCGCGATATGATGATCTGGTGCTGAACCCACCGAATACCGATGGAAGCCTCCAAAGAGGGGAGTACCTATGTTTGCAACTACAACCAGTGAGTGTCGACGATAGACTACCCTCGAAGAAGCACACAGGAAATCCTGAGCTACTGTCCGAGTTTGACCAGGCGCTCAACCACACGATTCACCCATCGCCAGCGTTACCGAAGGAATGCCCGCGGCCTGCGTGCTTTCCTTTTATCCCACTTTCTTTGGTACAAAGTTCCCCACCTTCTTTATTTAATGACCATGTCATAATCTGCGATTTTCGTGCAGACCTGAAGCGTTATACCATGCCGCTGATCAATCAGCTGCGACTGGCGTTTAACCAACCTTCGTTGACCGTCGTGGTGATGGTGCCGACGATCCTGATAGGAAATGAAACGTTGGAGCTATCCAACGTCCACCTGGTACGCGGCCCACCATACCAGTTGGAGAATCTACACGAGGCAGGTATCACCACCGCCAAGAGAGTGGTTATCCTGCATGAAATGGTGACCCACCGTAGTGGTCCGCCTGCGGTGGTTTTACTGGAAAAGAATATTGACTCGCTGAACCCTACCGTCCCCATTATTAAACGTTTCCCCTGTGGCGCACTAGATTTCAGTTTCTTATCAAATACCTTTGATACCAATCGTGTAGAAATTGCACGCAACGGGTGGCACCCTTTCTTGACTGGGATGGGTGTTTTTACCGATGTATTTTATTACGGAATGCTCAACTTGACTCATACGGCCTTTGCCAAACTTATCCACTTCCCCTGTTGTGAAGAGGAGTCATCCGTTTGGCACCGTGTATTACTAAAGAATCTAGTCGAGAATCCTCCGCGATCCCACCCCAGTGGCAGTTTTCTCTACTGGTTTGTCGACATTTTTAAATCCTTGGCCACTCATAATGTACTCACACTGGGAGCTACCTATCATAACCCTCAGGATGTTTTCCATATGCACCATGTCATTCAATTATGCCCAACGTGTGATTTTCTGGTTTCTCTGGAGGGCTATCTACTACTGTTGGTTCCATGTCAATTGGACCTAACCCAGGTAAAACTAAACTTAGCCGTAGTAACTAGCACTTGATTACGTCATGCCAAAAAATAAATAAATAAATATTATAACTTGTATTACTTGTCATTAGCACTCGGGTACAAGTGAATACTGTAGGCAAAAGCCTGTCCTATGTATCTGACCGGAAATGTTGATAAACTGTCGAATTATAGTCGAATAGGGGTAGAGGGTAGTCTGGTGTGCGTTTGACATTGTAGTGGAATCAAAAAGGATCACGATAATAAAGAAAACAAGTAGATTAGTGTTTTTAAATATATGGTTGGATTGTACATGAGGAACTTAACAGAGATGGGAAATTCTCCCACTATTTAGTTGATTTACCTTAAAGTGAGGCTTGGAAAATGTGCATGAACTTATAACTGGGATGAACCGTTTCTTGAGACCTCTTGATATGTGCGCACTCTTTGACTCGGCACTTTGACCTAGAGGACTCCTTACCTCTTGATTAGGCTAGATGGAGTGGTACTTCGGGTCCCTGCCTTCCATAGCATAATCAGGGTACTGCTTTGCATCACAGAGTGACAGGGGTTGACTCTTGGATTGACTCCATCCAGGGATTTCATCCTACCACCTTGTCACCACAAAGGAAAGTGGCTCAATCTATCACTACATGTAGTGCGTTCTTGGATCATCCTACGGGATGGGTTTTGTGAAGAACGTCTTTCTTCCGCCATGGTACACGCCAGATTCCACTAAATAAAGACTAAAAAATGTACTACATTCACTAATATAAATTTCAGAATACTGCTTAAGAATTTTGGAAAACAATATCCCAAATCACTCTTACTGCTCGAAACAGACTAAATCTGAGGTCAAAGAGAAACCCCCTACAAAATGATTAGGATGTTACGAAATCCTACGATGAAATTACTAAATTTGAGAACTAAATCTTACGAGATTTCTTAATAAAATAATCTAGATCTGGGAGATTCAGACCTTTCGAAACTATACAATAGACTGGACTATCTGAATGTTTTGATTACTCGAAATTACTCAACGAAAAACACAATTAAAAAAAGTCTACGAACTTGAGTGGACCATCACAATATCTGAAAATAAATTACCCACTCGAACTAAGTAAATTCTGAACTGTACGAAAACTCGAATGAAGTACGACTTTATTTTGAGTACTGAAGAGTGGACCCTGAATTTTGGACAGGATTCTGACAGATTTAAATATACTGTCGAAACCTAACAAATAACAGTAAAAAAATCGAAACACTACACTAATTTTTTTACAACAAATTTTCTGAACCCAATGATAAATTTTGCAATAGATAAAAATATAACGAAATAAATATGTCACTCATACTAGTGATAAATGACAGGTGGGTTCCGATCTTCCAGGAATATCTTGGGTACTGATGATAATTTTCATCGTACCCTTTGTGCAGCAGCACATATATGAGGGAGAGGGCTTCAATAGGGTTTTACTTTCCAAGGTCGCCTCAATACATACAATGAAAAAAGTGACAATATTGTAAAACATTACATAGATTATTTATACACATGGAAATATGGTGCCTCTGACCTAGGTGAGGGGGTGTTTCTCTTAGTTTTTGTCAGGTTCTCCCATTTCTCTGGTGTTTGATGATGGGAAATTTATCTCAACCAAATAGAATCAATTCCCATGCACCTTTATAGATTCCAGTTGTGATGTGGAACATCCTTGTTAGGATGATTCCAACTGCAGTTGTGTGATGAAACAACATTATCAGTGCCGGTTCCTGTTCTTTTATAATAACCATTAGAAAAAGATATTATTCCATATATCCCTTCCTACGATTGTAGACCATGGAGGATATCAATTGTGATATCCTTGGCCCCTTTAGCATCCTAAAGGTGGTGACCTATTGTTTGTTACAGGTGATAATCAAACTCTTTGTTATCACCTGTGTATTTTTATGAAGAATAGACCAGGAATCCTTGTAGTTGATAACCAAGTCCATTGGTTATCCTGATCCTTATGATGCATTGTTTAAAGAGATTGGATTAGTAAATTGTGTAGTTGATAACTAAGACCATTGGTTATCCTAATCCACTTAATGTATTGTTTCCAAGTTGTTTTAGTTCTTGTGGTCCTAATATAAATAGGACCTGATATTGTAGTACAAATAAAGTCAGGCATCTTTTAGTGTTCTTTCATCTTGTTCAGTTTTGGTGAGCTTTTAGGCTATGTTGGGATTAATGGTCATGGGTGAGAGCCTTTGGAAGGCTGTATCTCTGAAAGGCCTGGTTGTACTGGGAGTATGAAACAAGGCTGAGATACCACAAATGTCATACACTGATGTCATTTCAGTGTAATCTGCAACCAAAATATAAAGAAGAACATATTTTACTATCCAAAAACCTTCCATTCCCATACCTAGGAAATGGTGCACTATTTATATAGAACAACAGAGGAATCCACAGAAACACATATTCACCTCAGAGGGTGTTCAACAAAATAACTGGTAAATAGAAAGGGTATGAAAAAACTTAAGCCATGAAGTTAGTCTTCACAGATTCCAGTATGATGGGAATCTGGAAGACTAAAAGCTGGGAACACAAGGATAACTATGAAGGCAGTTTATGCTCTTCATCAGTGGTGAGGCCACTGGCATCAATAGATAAAAGAAGAAAGAAAAACAGTAGAACTTATAATATTTGACCCAGTTGACAAACAACTCTGTTGTTTGTCAACTGTTTTAAATATGATTAGGACAAAACAACAAATAAGGTAAAAATGATGAAATAAATCACTTAGGACTTCAGGCTTCCCTCACTACAAAGCCTACAAAAGGGAAAAGGGAAAATGGAAACTAAATGACACATCACAATGCCTAACATGAATCTTGGAGGGCCTTGGGAATTAATATGGCGATATTAATTCCCAACCCAAAATTAGGTGATACGGAGAACCTGACAACAGAAAAGAATTACTCCCATCTTAGATAGGCAGTACAACGTAAATGTGGCATCTCACCATAGATACAGTATTCCCAATACTTATCTAGGGTCACCAGAGATATCAGAAACAGGCTCTCTGTCTACGATCGTAATCACTTGGGGGTTCCGTGGGTATCAACTAAGTTAAAAGGTTAACATCACAAAAATAAACTGTTGGGAATTGGGTAAACTAATAGCCTTTAATAAACATTGGATTGAACTAATACCAATGTCATAAGACATATAAACACTATGTAAGTGTTGCAAATGCACCATTTCCCTACGATTTTTTCTATCTATTTTACCTAGTTTAAGCCTACGATTTTTAAGGTTAT